>CM056053.1:367022112-367297266 GCA_029574335.1 Rana kukunoris
TCTGTGCGTGTCTCTGTCTCTGTGCGTGTCTCTGTCTCTGTGCGTGTCTCTGTCTCTGTGCGTGTCTCTGTCTCTGTGCGTGTCTCTGTCTCTGTGCGTGTCTCTGTCTCTGTGCGTGTCTCTGTCTCTGTGCGTGTCTCTGTCTCTGTGCGTGTCTCTGTCTCTGTGCGTGTCTCTGTCTCTGTGCGTGTCTCTGTCTCTGTGCGTGTCTCTGTCTCTGTGCGTGTCTCTGTCTCTGTGCGTGTCTCTGTCTCTGTGCGTGTCTCTGTCTCTGTGCGTGTCTCTGTCTCTGTGCGTGTCTCTGTCTCTGTGCGTGTCTCTGTCTCTGTGCGTGTCTCTGTCTCTGTGCGTGTCTCTGTCTCTGTGCGTGTCTCTGTCTCTGTGCGTGTCTCTGTCTCTGTGCGTGTCTCTGTCTCTGTGCGTGTCTCTGTCTCTGTGCGTGTCTCTGTCTCTGTGCGTGTCTCTGTCTCTGTGCGTGTCTCTGTCTCTGTGCGTGTCTCTGTCTCTGTGCGTGTCTCTGTCTCTGTGCGTGTCTCTGTCTCTGTGCGTGTCTCTGTCTCTGTGCGTGTCTCTGTCTCTGTGCGTGTCTCTGTCTCTGTGCGTGTCTCTGTCTCTGTGCGTGTCTCTGTCTCTGTGCGTGTCTCTGTCTCTGTGCGTGTCTCTGTCTCTGTGCGTGTCTCTGTCTCTGTGCGTGTCTCTGTCTCTGTGCGTGTCTCTGTCTCTGTGCGTGTCTCTGTCTCTGTGCGTGTCTCTGTCTCTGTGCGTGTCTCTGTCTCTGTGCGTGTCTCTGTCTCTGTGCGTGTCTCTGTCTCTGTGCGTGTCTCTGTCTCTGTGCGTGTCTCTGTCTCTGTGCGTGTCTCTGTCTCTGTGCGTGTCTCTGTCTCTGTCGTGTCTCTGTCTCTGTGCGTGTCTCTGTCTCTGTGCGTGTCTCTGTCTCTGTGCGTGTCTCTGTCTCTGTGCGTGTCTCTGTCTCTGTGCGTGTCTCTGTCTCTGTGCGTGTCTCTGTCTCTGTGCGTGTCTCTGTCTCTGTGCGTGTCTCTGTCTCTGTGCGTGTCTCTGTCTCTGTGCGTGTCTCTGTCTCTGTGCGTGTCTCTGTCTCTGTGCGTGTCTCTGTCTCTGTGCGTGTCTCTGTCTCTGTGCGTGTCTCTGTCTCTGTGCGTGTCTCTGTCTCTGTGCGTGTCTCTGTCTCTGTGCGTGTCTCTGTCTCTGTGCGTGTCTCTGTCTCTGTGCGTGTCTCTGTCTCTGTGCGTGTCTCTGTGCGTGTCTCTGTGCGTGTCTCTGTGCGTGTCTCTGTGCGTGTCTCTGTGCGTGTCTCTGTGCGTGTCTCTGTGCGTGTCTCTGTGCGTGTCTCTGTGCGTGTCTCTGCGTCTCTGTGCGTGTCTCTGTGCGTGTCTGTGCGTGTCTCTGTGCGTGTCTCTGTGCGTGTCTCTGTGCGTGTCTCTGTGCGTGTCTCTGTGCTGTCTCTGTGCGTGTCTCTGTGTGCGTGTCTCTGTGCGTGTCTCTGTGCGTGTCTCTGTGCGTGTCTCTGTGCGTGTCTCTGTGCGTGTCTCTGTGCGTGTCTCTGTGCGTGTCTGTGCGTGTCTCTGTGCGTGTCTCTGTGCGTGTCTCTGTGCGTGTCTCTGTGCGTGTCTCTGTGCGTGTCTCTGTGCGTGTCTCTGTGCGTGTCTCTGTGCGTGTCTCTGTGCGTGTCTCTGTGCGTGTCTCTGTGCGTGTCTCTGTGCGTGTCTCTGTGCGTGTCTCTGTGCGTGTCTCTGTGCGTGTCTCTGTGCGTGTCTCTGTGCGTGTCTCTGTGCGTGTCTCTGTGCGTGTCTCTGTGCGTGTCTCTGTCTCTGTGCGTGTCTCTGTCTCTGTGCGTGTCTCTGTCTCTGTGCGTGTCTCTGTCTCTGTGCGTGTCTCTGTCTCTGTGCGTGTCTCTGTCTCTGTGCGTGTCTCTGTCTCTGTGCGTGTCTCTGTCTCTGTGCGTGTCTCTGTCTCTGTGCGTGTCTCTGTCTCTGTGCCTGTGTCTCTGTCTCTGTGCCTGTGTCTCTGTCTCTGTGCCTGTGTCTCTGTCTCTGTGCCTGTGTCTCTGTCTCTGTGCCTGTGTCTCTGTCTCTGTGTGTGTGTCTCTGTCTCTGTGCGTGTCTCTGTCTCTGTGCGTGTCTCTGTCTCTGTGCGTGTCTCTGTCTCTGTGCGTGTCTCTGTCTCTGTGCGTGTCTCTGTCTCTGTGCGTGTCTCTGTCTCTGTGCGTGTCTCTGTCTCTGTGCGTGTCTCTGTCTCTGTGCGTGTCTCTGTCTCTGTGCGTGTCTCTGTCTCTGTGCGTGTCTCTGTCTCTGTGCGTGTCTCTGTCTCTGTGCGTGTCTCTGTCTCTGTGCGTGTCTCTGTCTCTGTGCGTGTCTCTGTCTCTGTGCGTGTCTCTGTCTCTGTGCGTGTCTCTGTCTCTGTGCGTGTCTCTGTCTCTGTGCGTGTCTCTGTCTCTGTGCGTGTCTCTGTCTCTGTGCGTGTCTCTGTCTCTGTGCGTGTCTCTGTCTCTGTGCGTGTCTCTGTCTCTGTGCGTGTCTCTGTCTCTGTGCGTGTCTCTGTCTCTGTGCGTGTCTCTGTCTCTGTGCGTGTCTCTGTCTCTGTGCGTGTCTCTGTCTCTGTGCGTGTCTCTGTCTCTGTGCGTGTCTCTGTCTCTGTGCGGTTCTCTGTCTCTGTGCGTGTCTCTGTCTCTGTGCGTGTCTCTGTCTCTGTGCGTGTCTCTGTCTCTGTGCGTGTCTCTGTCTCTGTGCGTGTCTCTGTCTCTGTGCGTGTCTCTGTGCGTGTCTCTGTCTCTGTGCGTGTCTCTGTCTCTGTGCGTGTCTCTGTCTCTGTGCGTGTCTCTGTCTCTGTGCGTGTCTCTGTCTCTGTGCGTGTCTCTGTCTCTGTGCGTGTCTCTGTCTCTGTGCGTGTCTCTGTCTCTGTGCGTGTCTCTGTCTCTGTGCGTGTCTCTGTCTCTGTGCGTGTCTCTGTCTCTGTGCGTGTCTCTGTCTCTGTGCGTGTCTCTGTCTCTGTGCGTGTCTCTGTCTCTGTGCGTGTCTCTGTCTCTGTGCGTGTCTCTGTCTCTGTGCGTGTCTCTGTCTCTGTGCGTGTCTCTGTCTCTGTGCGTGTCTCTGTCTCTGTGCGTGTCTCTGTCTCTGTGCGTGTCTCTGTGTGTGTCTGTCTCTGTGTATCTATCTCTGTGTATCTATCTATCTATGTGTGTCTATCTATCTATGTGTGTCTATCTATCTATGTGTGTCTATCTATCTATCTATCTATCTATCTTCCTCCCCCTCCCTCCATCTATCTATCTGTTTAATTATCTATCTATAGCTCTATCTATCTATGTCTCTCTCTCTCTTTATCTATCTATCTGTCTATCCAATTATCTATCTATCGGAATATCTGTCTGTCTGCAGGTCCCATTGCCTGCGAGTGACTTTGGCGGGGGGGGGGGGGTTTGGGTTGCCTGGGGTTTTTTTTTGCGCCCCCCCCCCCCCCAAAAAATGGAGCACCAGCCGCCACTGCATGGTAAAGATGTTAAAACGGCTTTATATTTGAGATAGCTCACTTTTTCATTTTTTATAAATATTAGTACTGGGTTAAGGTGTTCATGTGGGTATAAATGATGGTGAAGACTTCTGACGCCCATTTAAACTGAGGAGTGAAGAAATATCTTCAACATCACAGGCAACTTTAATTTCATGTGACTTCTAACATCTAGAGCAGTTGATTAAATAATTCTTACCTGATTGCCTTCAGCTGTTAGTATTGCTTTCTTTTCTTCTGTATTTGAATTTTCAAACCTTAAAATAAATTCACAATCCTCTCCAGAAATCATCTGACCCCTGTAAGAAATTCATCATTGTAAGACTAAAACATAGAAGCATAAACTGTCATAAAGACAGACAGTGTGACATTTATGACACATTCAGACAGCACAAGGCTGGATAGCCTTCAAGTCAGGTTCTTAGAATGCAATACATTTTCACATGCATTGCAATATCAATGACTGTCAGCCTTAAAGCTGAGAAACTGTAAACACACCATGAATTCTTTACGTTTTCTTTTATGAACCAAAGATGTCTACCTTTTGTGAGAGTGTGCGTAAAAGGTACTTTGATTTTGAGTTTACATACAGCAATAATGTAGCTAGAAATCCTACCATTAAAGTCAACTATGACATTACTCTTGCTAGTCCATCTAACAGTGCCAGTGCATAAAGCTGTTGTAGCTCGTTTATAGCTCTCTTTCCCAAGATACAGCACTCCAGCTTAAACTGGTTGTAAAACCTTTACAATCACTTTAACCTACAGGTGAGGCTGGGTTCACACTACGATTTTCCCGTCCGTCAGCCGCATACGATTTCAGTTTTGAAAACGTACGGGCCCGTACGGGAAAACTCATACATAGACAATGCATTGCAAATCGTATGCACTCAGATGCATCCGGGTGTGTACGATTTGCTGGCAAAACGTTTTTTAACAGTACACAAAACCGTGTTCGACCACGGTTTTGAGTCCGTTTTTGAAACCGTATGGCAAACGCATACGTTTTTTTTTAACATTAAAGTCAATGGAAAACGCACATATGTGCGGTTCCATACGTATAAACCGTATGCGTTTTTCGTCTGCGCATGCGCATTTTCAAAACAAGAAAATCTTTTTTTATTAAATGACACTAATTCCAAAAACGTATGCGTTTTTTTTATCAAAACCTGATGGAACCGTACGCACTTTTTGAAACCGTATACGTTTTATAAACGCATACGTTTACGTACGGTTCAATCAGTTTCAGCCGCATACGTTTTTTCATATAAATCGTATGCGGCTGACGGATGGGAAAATCGTAGTGTGAACCCAGCCTAAGCCTAGATTAAGGCTTTCCCGTAGGTGCTTGAAATATCTCCTATACCTGCCTAGGTCTAGGAGATATTTGCAAATCGCCGTACGGCGATTTGTTCTCTGCATGCACCAGAGTTAGAAAGGGCACGTTGTGCCCTTTCTAACTAGGCCCATGCCGTGAGTGGAGGCTCCCGCGAGCATGCGCGGGAGTGACATCACACGACTCCGGCCACTCACAGAGCCGGAGTTCGTGGTCCCGGAAGGAAGAGGGGTGAAGAATGGCAAATCTTACCCCCAAAGCCCCCCTTCATAGTGCAAATCTTACCCCCAAAGCCCCCCTCATAGTGCAAATCCTCCCTACAAATCCCCCTCCTCGTACAAATCCCCCTCCTCGTACAAATCCCCCTCCCTGTACAAATCCCCCTAAATCTCTCCTCTTAGCACAACCTCCTCTAAACTACCCTTTCCAGCACAAATTCCCTCCCCCCCAATTTACCCCTACTAGCACAGATCTTCCCCAATCGTGCCAACACACTCATTTCGAAAATTACTTTCATAGAGCTGATCTATAAGGATATACATGCCTCCTACATGTATCCTTACCTGTCAAATATGTCCCCTTTTAGCTGTTTGGAGCTCTGCAATACTCCAGATTCTGTGGGTAAGTCTGTTAGCTAGGGCTTGGTGGGTGGAGTCAGGATGTCAGTAGAATCCCCACCCACCTTTACACTCCACTTGACCAGGCATCAATATTTCTTACACTGAGCTTCTGCTGGTCTCATGGATCACACCTCATGATGAGAAACATCCAGTCAAAACCCAGGAAAGTCACCATATGACTTTCAGCATGCCCAATCATGCTGAGGTGTGGAGATGCCAATCCTGGAAGAGCTGGAGAAGAAAGGAGGGGGGGGTGTCAAGTACACAGAATGCCTCTCACACTCGGGCATGATATAAGGAAAATCAACTGTCACTCACAGCAAGGGGGAAGAACCAACACCCATTTCTCGGTGTGTCCCTTTTTATCTTACTGAAGAAACATAAGAGGATTGCTCAGAGCTGGAATAACTATTTGCGGCAAGACTGGGCACAGATGAAATGACATCCTCTGCTGTAACAGATATGAGTCTTAATGGGAAAAAAAATGTAGGGGGTTGGGGGTGTTTACATCCACTTTTTAAATGGAAAAAAAATAAGTGTAAGAAAACAGAAATAAGCCCCCTGTGCTCATGCAAATGCAAACACTTGTATGTCCAGCACACAAATGAAAACGGTGATTTCACCACACATGCGAGGTATCTCTGCAAATGTCAAGAGTGAGAACAATAATTCTAGTGCCATGGCTCACATTCAACTCTAAACTGATAACCTGTAACAGCTTCTAAAGCTTTCTCCATGGACAGTTTTAGGTACCAGAGTTCGTTTCTATTTAATAGATGTGTTCAATATAATTTTTGATATCCATTTACTTAACATCATGTTTTATATTTTACCCAAAAACTGGGTATTATATTGTGTGTGCACCAAAATTAAAGTATTTTTTTCCTGAAAATTCGTTTTTGATAAACAGCTCTGCAAATATGGTGCAACGTAGAACAAAAAAATGCAACAATTACCATTTTATTCTCCAGGGCCTGTGCTTTCAGAAAATATAGAATGTTTGGGGGTTCAAAGTAATTTTCTAACAGAAAAAAAAAATGCTAAATTTTAACATGTATATGAACAATGTCAAAATTGTCCTGGACGGCAAGTGGTTAAAATTCCTGGAAGACGTTCTTTCCTCTGGTTCCTTTAAATCACGGTCACATGGTTGCTTCAGTCACATGCTAACAGAGAGGTGAAGGCCCGGCATAGTGGTGTCACTGCCTGCTATGCAACAGCAAGGATGTGAGAATCATTACAGCACTTAACAGAATTCTAAAAAGTTTAGCAGGTATAATGGTTCACAAATATTTTAAATTGTGTTAATACTATTTGAGCAAATGATTAATTACCATTTGCAAGTTTCAGTCTTCAGCAAGGACCACTTACTACACAATGTGGAAGAGAAAAGCATTACTGGTTCAAGGATTTATATGAAATATAAGCAATGGAACAAGCTGAACAAAAGTGTTTTTTTCTTGCGATGTGAAGTTCAGAAGATGGCCTTCCATTTTCAACAATTTCTCTGGAAACATTCAGCCAAACACCCACGCAGCGTCGCCTCAATCATTTGCTGCACGCAGTTACATTTGTGAAAGTCTTTCACAGAAGCACAGGAACCTATCAGTTTCAGCTAAATGTTTTATGCACACAGACACAGCATCTGATCAATCAATTTTCTAAAATGAATATGAAAAATGACTATTCACTTGTTTTTCTCATTGGAAAGGATGGGCCAGAATAGAGTACATATGGGTGGTGGTCAGCAATCATGTCCATCTGCTTATTGTTTGAGCTGTGTGAGGAAGTAGGGGTACAGAATATTTCCTTCTTTGAGTCTAAGCACAAGACAAAATGGTCATAATATTTTACGTTCTACCAAAAAAAATAATCTAGTGTATGCAGTCTATTGTTTATGCAAAAATGCTCTTCTGCTCCTTTTACCTCACTAGAAAAACTGCTTTGTCAAATCACATCTAGAGGAAGAGAGATTTAACCTCCACATATGGAAAGGCTTTGTCACAGTGAAGCCTCTTACACACGATCGGATTTCCATCGGACAAAGCCATGGAGTTTTGTCCAAAGGGCGCATACAGACGGAAAAACTTTGTCAGCTAACAAACAGAAGCTACATGGTTTTTCTACTCTTTAGCTCCACCCATTGGGCAACTTCTGCTAATGTTGTGTTATGGTTAGCATTGCTTCTGCGCATGCGTGTTTGCATTTTGGATTTTTTTCTGTACACACGATTGGATAATCCGACAAGTCACATTTGTTGCCGGAAAATGTTAAAGCATGCTATCCAACATTTGTTGTCGGAAATACCAACAACAATAGAGCGTACAAATGGTCAAAACCCATCATCACACAATTCACGTTGGAAAATCTGATTGTGTGTACGAGGCATAAGAGCTAAAAAAAATGTGGAATAAACTCCCTCAGAAACTAGTTCCAACTAAGTTAAAGTGGAGGTTCACCCTAAAAACATTTTCCTAACATTACATTGTGCATACTTCCAACATTTACAGTATGCCGATTTTTTTTTTTTTTGCTGTACATACCGTCTTATAGCTATTTTCCACCCGACTTCCGGGTTCTCACTCCCGCGGGAGTAGGCGTAGTGTCATGTGGAACTTCGCCCAGATGATCGACATCTTGACAAAAACTTCCCCCCGGCGGATAAGGCGCGTCACAAGTTTCCGAAAAAAGCCGAACTGCGAGTCGGCTCTATACCGCGCCTGCGCAGTCAGCTTTACACGGCTCCTAGTCGGTGCGCAGGCTCCAGATAGACCAGGCATGTCCAAAGTCCGGCCCGCGGGCCGAATGCGGCCCTTGTTCCGATTTACTGTGGCCCCCCTGGTAATTTGAATATATATATATCTCTTTTGCAGCCCCTGGGCCACTAAAGATATATACTGTATTTATCGGCGCCACCTCAGAGGAGACAGGGAGGGGGCATTTGTACTAGGAAGTTCTGTTTCCTGGGTTGCCATTGGATGACTGTTCTGTCTATCATAGAAGGCATGACTTGGTATTAAAGAGGCTGCTGAGAAAATAGGATATTCTCCTGCATGTAATCTGTTAGCACTCGTCCCGCCCCCCTCCCTGTCCCCTCTGAGGCTGCAAATTGATCAGGCTGCACTCATGGCAATGGGGAGGTTGCACCCATCTATATAAATATCTATAGATAGATAGATAGATACATACAAATAACACGCCCAAGCTCATCTCTTCACCACACACAGCCACAAAGGCAAGAGATTTCTTGTTGGGCCATGTATTAGTGCTCGGACAAACACACTTAGACCAAATTTTTATGGTTCAAAGAATGTCAGGCAAAAATGGTCGGCCCTCATGTATGTTCGCTTCATCAAATCTGGCCCTCTTTGAAAAAAGTTTGGACACCCCTGGTATAGACCGACTCGCAGTTTGGCTTCTTTCGGAAACTCGTGATGAGCCTTATCCGCCGGGGGAAAGTTTTTGTCAAGACGTCAATCATCTGGGAGAAGTCCCACATGACACTTAGCCTCTTCATAGGAACGCCTACTCCCATGGGAGTGAGAACCCGGAAGCTGGGTGGAAAATGGCTATAAGACGGTATGTACAGCAAAAAAAAAAAAAATCAGCATACTGTAAAATGTTGGAAGTATGCACAATGTAATGATAGAAAAATGTTTTTAGAGTGAACCTCCACTTTAACTTATTTTTTTTGAATGCACAAGATATAACTGGTTATTATCATTCATAGGTAATACAAATACCAGCCCATTTGGTCTTAGGTGGGGAGGGGGGGCCTTAAATAAGGGAGGAGTTTTTCTTGTCCAACTATGGATATAGAGATCTATATATAAATGTTTCCTATTTATTTTTATTTTTTGCTGAAGTAGATGGACTTGTGTATTTTTTTCAAGCCAACTATGTAACTGGTGTTCACTGAAAACATATTATTATGAAAGGCCAGTTCACATCATGAACACACAGTGCGATCCTGTGGGAATTACACACAACCTGGGTGCAGTTTAATCTCAGCCATTCATTTAAATGGGCTGAAAGTGCACCAGACCACACAAAGTAGCGTGTGCACTACTTTATAAAAACGCACAGCGCCTATCAAACTTTATACCGTGGGATTTGTTGTGAAAAAAACAAAGAACAAAGTGAAGCTCCTGCCATTGCCATCAAGGGTGAAAAAAAAAAAAAATATCCCACAGTATCCCATAATATCACATTGTCAGAAGTATTATGTCTCCTGCACACAGGTGGTTTGGCCTTTCAGTGTCAAATCCCAGTGCTTTCGGGAGGCAGAGATGCTGCATCCAGTAAAAATCTATGCAGTACTTGGGTTTACACCTGCATGCATGCATGTCCCCAACACATAATTCCTGTGTTGAGCCCATACACCCCTGAACGTATACAGCTCTAAAACAAATGCCACTCGCTACAGCATTCAGCCTCCATATAATTGAGCCCATCACAGATGCTGACAGGCTACTTGGAACAGGGCTGGACACTGCACCTGATGGATTCACGAAAAACCCAGAGATTTGATGCTGATGGACCAAACAGTCTGTGTGCATATAGCCTTAAAAGTAAATGAAATACAAATCACAAAATATCATCAATTTTAACATGATGTAATTTCAAAAGAATTATAAAAAAAATCTTTAAATCTGCAATTTTCATTAAAATAACAGCAGGTGATTTTGCCATGGAGATCCTTGTTCGGGCACTTCCTGGCACAGGAAGCTCTCAATAATGCACTCAATAATGCACCTGCATTGTCATCCTGTCACATGGGCTTCAGATGGACTTACAATTGGCCATTTCAACAAACATTGATCTAGGAATGATTCACCACTGTCACCATCAGGAACTTCATGCCAAGAAATGCTTTGCAGCCATTGCATTGCAGCCAGTGAATTCATTTAGACATGGAGTAACGATTTTTTTCCATACGAAAACCATACTGATTAAAACGAAAATCAGATGTTCAGTAGACGTGCAACAAAAGTTTTATAGACTGCACATCCAGCTTTTGACGGATGAAAAAACGTAATCCTTTTTCGATTTAGAAAAGTAGCATATCAATGATCGGGAAATCGGCAGATCGTTTGTTGGACGAAATTTTACTTCCGATTTTCGTATCGCGTGCACGCGCCTTAACACTAAGGCTGCATTCACACCTAGGCGTTTTGTCGCCTGAAGCCCGACGCTATTGCAGCCTAAAATACGCTGGATGGGTGATTTAACATTGTTCTCTATGAAGATGGTTCACATCTCCACGCCGAAATGCCGAACGCCTGAAGCTCAAAACAAGTCCCTGACCCTTTTTTTCAGGCGGCTTCGGCGTTCGGCATAGCCGACAATGACCTGTTAAAAAAACAAGGTTAAAAACGACACGTTTTGTCGCGGCAAATCGCAGTACAAAATGCCGCAATTTGTCACGGCAAATCGCGGTAAAAAATGCCGCGCAAAGGTGTGAATGCAGCCTTATGATGAGAAGATTCAAGCTCCAATACACATGATGCACTCTGTTTTACCAAAGCATCTCCACACATTTATGTTTGTAGCAACAGAGCAAAACATCAGACTTGACAGGCAAAACGTCATTAAGAAAAGAAAATGGTTTTGCTTTCTGTTTTGTAAACTATCAACATTATTTGTAGTAAGCAGTACAGGGGCAGGTGTAGACAAGTTTTTCCACTTCACTGGGCAGTCCAGTACAGTATAGTTTTTTAATTTGTTTTACAAAGTAAATGAAATGCAAAGCCTAATGCCGCGTACACACGAAAGTTTTTCGGGTTGTAAAAAATTACGTTTTTAATGGTCTAGAAAAACAAAGTTTTTTTAAACCCGATCGTTAAAACGGCCTTGCCTACACACAATCGTGAACAAATAATGCTCTAGCAAAGCGCGGTGACCTACAACACGTACGGCGGCACTATAAAGTTCCATTCGGATGGCGCCACCCTTGGGGCTGCTTTTTGTGATTTCATGTTAGTAAAAGACGATTCGTGCTTTTCAGTCTGTTACATCGTGATGAATGTGCTATCTCCATTACGAACGCTAGTTATAGGAGAACAAGTGCTCCAGTCTCAGAACTTGCTTCTGAGCATGCGCGTTTTTTTCACGTCGTTAAAGCCCACACACGACCATTTTTTACAACGTTAAAAATGTTGTGAAAAATTAGAGCATGTTCTAAATTTTTAATGCCCATTTTTTACATCATGGAAAATGCTCTGGAGCCCACACACGATCGTTTTTAATGACATTAAAAAAAAACGTAATTTTTTACAACCTGAAAAACGGTCGTGTGTACGTAGCATAAGGCTCAGTTCACACTGCCAAGACCTGAAAGTCGTACGACTTGCCTGGCGTCTTGAGTACTACTTGATGTGACTTTGAAGAGACTTTAAGGGAACGCCTGGGTAATCTTCCTGTAATGATGGATCCAAATTACATCAATATAGATGAGGATCCGACTTGGAGGAGACTTCCATCAAAGTCTATGGCACAAGTCGGATAGAAGTCTCGCCTTAAAGGTAGTACAGGATTCTTTTCTAAAGGTCGGAGCGACTTCAGTAGTGCTAAGAATTTCCAAGCTCAACTTACCAACCAGTCTGCGTAATGTGGGAACAGTGACCTTTTTTTGTATTGTTGACATATTGATCAGGCAACACACAGAATGTTTATTTTATTGTGAGCAATATACAAAGAGACACCTTTGCTGCCATTGTGCAATGTGCTGGGTGTCTAGTGTGTTCCTGCGCCTTTAAGGAGGGTTGGCTCCCTCCAGTCATCTGCCCTATATTTATCCATCAGAATACATGTGCTCCCACTGTGCAGACTCTTCAAATTTTAAGTTAGGGTTTGCAGGATACAGGGTACCTTGGCGGGGCCTGCAGCTTACGCATGTATTTGCAAATGTGTGCAACTAAACCCCTGTTTTTAACGCAAACTATTAGACAGGTTAATTAATTTGGTTGTTTTTTGGTTGGTAAGTTGAGCTTGGAAATTCTTTGGTTTTATTTGACATGCGTTTGCCCTTCCAATGCTCCTTGCTATGAAGACCAATTATAGGTGTGTTGAGTGGCATTGCACAGTCATTTACCCCGTAGGATCCCGACGCGGTGGTACATATACATATACTAGGGCCAATTTACACGGGAAACAATTAAATTACCAGCATGTCTTTAGTGTGGGAAGAGTACCCGGAGGAAGTACACGCAGGCACAGGGAGAAGATGCAAACTCCAGGAAGATGGTGTCATGGTCGGGATTCAAACCAGTGACCCTTTTTCTGCTAGGTGGTAGTGCTAACCACTACACCATGTGCTTCCCATTTTTTGTATTAGAGCCATCATTGACGAGCATGGGATTTCACATGTCATGTGACATGGGGTCCCAAGTCGGATCCCAAGTGTGGACCAAGACTAAAGGCCAGCAATACACGCTGTAAATAAACAAACACTAGATGCCATCAACCACACTGAATAGCATGGATTGAGGAAATCTCCCTTGCTGGCGACTGTATTCCGACACCTGCTGATCCAGCAGCAGACAGAATACCCGAGCAGGGACTGCATCCGATTGGCTGCCATCAATGCTCAGCCAAGAATTTTCATCTGAGCTCCTTCAATTTTCAGTTTCTCGAACAGGGGTGTCAACAGGGCCATTCACAGCTCAAATTTAGGCCCATTGCGGAATTTGAACCCTGTATAGCCAGCATCAGGCTACCAATACACACAAATAAGACTGCATCTTGCCAACAGTGATTGTTGCATTCTATCGCTGGGGAAACCTCCCGCTGTCAAAATACAATAGCACAGCAGGAGGGATTTTCATATAAAAACACTAACTGTGTTGATGGAGTAATCAAGCGGGTTTCTGCGTTTGAGGGAACGAAAATTGCATAATCTATAGCTTGCCTAAGTGAGAGCGGTGCCAGTTTATGGCTCTTAATTGCGAAAGCATTTAGAAACATTTTATATACAGACAGTGGGCAGGAGGGGGTGAAGGAAAAGTTCAGTTGAAATGAAACTCGTAACTCACTGTACCGAGCTCCCCAATCTAATTTACTTGTACATCCCCCACCCAACCTCTTCCTGAATGCAGCCAGCTTCCTCCGTTGATTACACAAATCAACTTTCTTTACAGCATCTTCCCGTGCGCCAACTCCCATAAACTTGGATGGAGCTGTAGTCTAACACTAGAAATGCTGGGCTCAATTCAACTATTAAGTCACCATACAGACCCTGCCAGTGCCAAAAAAAGGTTTTGATTATGTAGACACCAGAGGAGGCTGGAATTGTCAGGCAGATGTGCCCAAGCACCTGGGTGAGGTTCTAACATTTGCCTAGCTTTGTCCAATAAGAACTCACATTCACAATGTCTGACTATTGCACATGCATCAAGGAAGCAGGATAAAGACAATGACGTATACTTACTGAAGATAAGATTGCCAGTTCACCTTGTTGGCACGAACCTCCGCAGCCTTGGCTGCAATAATGTTTGTTGGGACAGCAGCATCAACAGCACCTCGGATGTCCATCTTTTCTTTATTGCTTCTAGAGACAAAGACAAATTATTATTATTATATGTTTCAAGACATGATGTAGACTCCAAACCAATAGCGTATGAAGAATTTTTTTTTTTCTCTGGATTAGGCAGATTTCTGGAGAACGTGGTGCTGAAAATGACCCCTCCATCAACATCATCCCAAGATGTCAGATGGAATGTTGATTGGCTATCTTCCAGTTTTTTTAAACATTATACAGCTTGGACAGATGTAGAAACAAGATCCTAATTACAGTGATTGAAACAATAAGGCTCCATTTACATCTGGGCGATTTAAATCATAGGCAGAATCGCACCCCATAACGGTGCAATTTTGCCACGATAAATTGCGCTGCAATCTCGGCACAATTGCAACATGCGACTGTCACACAAAAGAAACTCCCGTTTCTTTTTGAGCAACAAGCTTCACGCATTGCGATTGCAGCGCAATTTATCGAAGCAAAATTGCACTGCGATTGGGGTGCCATTAGCAAGTAATGGCATCGCAAACGCATCCCGCGTCTGGAATTGTGGGCAGAACCAAAGCGATTCCACCCATGATTTGAATTTCCTAGCTGTGAATGTAGCCTTAATAGATATGGAGAAACATAGGTGGTGTACAGCAGATGAAAAAAGTGTAAGCACTTTTGGCAGGGTGAAAAACCTTACAAGCAGCAATATCAGAGTCTGAACAGTCCACAATAAACCAAGGTCCTTAAATATTAGGGCCTTTAGCCTTTTCTGTTTTTGGCGAGATCTGGGCCTTTTTTTCATGCACAGGTTTCCTAAAAGGCAATCTAGGGGCTAAGAAACGCTTTCAGGATCTTTAAGCATAAAAATAGCTAATGCACCTAAACATGCATAAATGTGGCAATGTTTAGCACTTCAGCATGTATTCATTTCAATGGCCGGATTAAATAAAAATTTTGGCCAATAAAATAATCTACCAAACACCAAATGCTGCAAAACTCACCTAAACTGGTTTGAAAAAAAAAATGCAGTTTAGGTGAGCTTTTAACACCGATTTTCTCCTGTCAGAAGAAACCGTGTTTACAATAAACCAGTGTACATGATACCCCTTTCACACAGGCAGACCTTTCAGGTCCACCTGTCAGTTTTTTAGGCGGACCTGAACGGACGCTCCGTGCAGGTCTAGGGAGCCACGGATGTCAGCGGTGACATGCCCGCTGACATCCGATCCGATCCACTAAAGTGTGACGGATGGAAACCCTATTTTTCTTCCGTCTGGTAAATCGGATGAAAACTGTCTCTACGGTCTGTCTTCATCCAATCCCCCATAGGGGAGAGCGGCGCTGTGACAGGTTGGTTCCTGCACAGTGTGCAGAGATTGACCTGTCATCTGCCTGCTCAGCGGGGATCGACGGAGCGATCCCTGTTGAGCAAAGCGGAGCCGTACACTGACAAACCCGTGTGAAAGGACCCTTATGCCTCGTACACACAATAAAATTATCGGGCGAATAATCATGTTAGTTTCTACATCAAAAATGAATAGGTTACAAAAATTCTCAGACGACTTTGGAAGTGATGTAATGTGTTGTATTGTATTCTTTTGTTTCGGAGCATGCCTGGTCTTCCAATTTTTTTCGGACTAATACTGTACTGATTAAATGAAAATCGTATGATCTGGTATCGTACCAGAAACGTTTTTGTGCTTGTCCTTTGGGATATTGTTGGATGAACAGTCGTGATCGGCTCTTGAAAGCCGTGTACCAATGATCCGATTATTGTACGATTGCTTTAAAAGCGTTTTTTTATCAGCTGATTTTCTGATCGTGTGTAGTAGGCAAGAGACATTCTAGCAAGAACCTAGTGTCCAGTTTTATCAAAGAATAGCACACCCATTTAAACTGTGAACCTTATTTGTCAGTTTCCCTGGAATAAATAAATACATTTTAGAGTATCAAGGATAGATGAAGGCTCTCTCAAAAATGCACAACAGTAACCTATGGGAAAGAGTGTAATTGACATATGCTCATTATAGATATTATATGCAAATTTTTGGTTGGTATATGACCAACAAAAGTTAGGTAAACTGCCTCAGAATAAGGCCCCTTTCACACGATCGGCCCTGAAAAACAGACAGGCGGATCCGAGCGGGCCACCTATTGACTTCTAAGGGCAGGCGGATATTAGTGGAGGATGTGTCCGCTGACACCCGCCTGCCATCCGATCCGATAAGATCTGCTCAAAACAGAGGGCTGGCGATACATTCGCCATCCATCCAGCAGACCAGATGAAGAAAACGGACAGGCTTTCATCCAATCTCACCATGGAGAACAGTGGGGATCTGACAGGTCCGGCCCTGCACAGTGAGCAGAGACAGACCCGTCATCCACCTGCTCAGCAGGGATCAATGGAGCGATCCGCCGATGAGCTGGTGGAGTCAGTCCAGCAGATCCGCTCCATGTGAAAGGGACCCAAGATATTGCCTTTTAAGCTCTCAAGTATTGTAATGAAAAAAAAAATAGGAAAAAAAAGAAACATTAAATGCAAAAGCTACCAATAAATAAAATACTTTCCAAATTCACAATAGTATAACATATTCAATTATTTATGAGAAGATTTTTCTTAAAATGTTATAATTTAAGGCTTTGACATAAAATCTGTCAAAGTATTATAACTGCAATGGACACAATGGCAGACCTGACAAAGATTTTAAAATATTTGAATGTAATGTGTGGTGTATAAATTGTAATATAGAGCAAGGCGCTCCTACAATCTCCTTTTCCGTGTCCTTCAAGAAGTAGAAGTCTGATGACACAACAAGGCTTTTGTTTTCCCCTAAACACAGGTCTGAAAAGCCAATTCCTTTTATCAGATTCATCACAGGTTGTTCCCAGCTCCTAGCCTTACCTTTAACAGGTAAAAAGCAGACAGACTCCGGACTGACCCAGAAATATTCTGGGATCGACTGTAGAATAAAAGCCCTGCAAAAGAAAAAATACAGTGATGACACAGCAGCATCAACAAATAAATGTGTGCCATAACAGCTGTAATTTTACATGTTGGACAAAAGGAATGCCCCCCTATTGACCCCAGCATTAGAAGAAAAAATAATTACACATACTACTGAATATGTCTGCAACACGCACACTAAAACCCCTTTCACACTGGGGCCTTAGTATAGCGTTGCTAAAAAAAAAAGCGGCGCTATACCACCGCCACCCCACCTCCTGCCCCAGTGTGAAAGGGGCATTAGGACCTTTTATACACCCGTGCAACTTTTCTTGGGACTTTCCAATGAGTGCCATTCATATCTGTGCGACTTCAAAGTAGTCCCTCCACTACTTTAGTCCGACTTTAATGCGACTTGAGGTCCATCCAGACATTAAGATTACACAGGCATTGCTTAAAGTCGTATCAAAACCGTAGCAAAATTGCAGCAAAGTTGCATGACTTTCAGGTTGCACACATATTAAAGGGGCCAAAGAAGGGTCAGACAGAGCACCTCTCACCTATAAATACCACATTTCTATGAAACAAAATTCCACATTTGTTACAAAAAAAAAAACACAATATATACCCAATTTTTTTTGTAAAATATGAAAAATTATGTTACACCAAGTAAATACAAACCTAACATGTCACGCTTTAAAAATGTTATTTCATTTTACACTGTCCCTTTAATTTATTAATTTTTTGACAACTTTTATTCCTACTACAAGCAATGTAAACATCTCTTGTCTTAGAAATTAGGATGACAGGTCATCTATATGGAGAGATTTGGGGTCAAAAAGACCCCAAATCTCTCCTGTACCTTTAGGCTGGGTTCACAGTAGTGCGAATTGGATGCGGCTTTCGCCACATCCAATTTGCATGACAGGAGACTTCAGGGCGGCTGCAGAGTGTCTTTGGCTCCCTTTCAGGTGCAAATTCAGGCAAAAATTGAGGTCCAATTCATCCCTAAAATGGAGAAAAGTAACTGCTATGAGCCGTATCTGTATCACGTGTTAGCCCAGCCTTAAAAGCAAAAGATCACAAACAATTTTAAATTATACTACCACCCTGAACTGGATGTTGCTCCAGTCTTCCAAGGCCACAGAGACGATCAAAGACAATCTAGTCAGTTGTACCATTGCATTGTTTCTTTACTAAAACAGGAGGGTGCAAGATCTGGTGCAGCTCTGCAATAGAAACCATCAGCTTCCAGTTTTGACTTTGAACTGAACAAGCCAAAGTTAGAAGCCGATTGACTACCACACACAGCTGCACCAGAATCAGCACTATCCAATTTTAGTACATCAACCACTCAGGCTCCTTTCACACAGGCGAATCGATCAGGTCCACCAGTCAGGCAGACCTGATCGGACCCTCCAGTCTCTTCTATGGAGTGGCGAGTGTCAGTGGACACATGTCCACTGACGCCCGCCGCCATCTGATCTGATCCTGTCTGCCAAAGACAGAAGTATGGTTGTCCTATTCCCCATCCATCCAGCAGATCGGACCAGATGTCATTGGATGGAAAAGGACAGCCAGTCCATTTACATCTGATTTCCCAATAGAGGAGAGCAGGACTGTGTCTATGTCCACTCTGCATAACGGAGCAGACATGGAGCTGTCATCCACCTCTCAGTGGGGATCAGCGGAGCGTTCCCCTGCTGATCAAGCAGATTCCGCTTAGCGGAAGCGCCCGTTTGAAAGGGGCCATAGTCTAACTTGGAGAGACACTTGAAGCAGAGTTCCACCCATTTAAAAGACAGCAGCTCCAAAAAGTGTAGCTGCTGACTTTTAATAAATCGGAACACTCACCTGTCCCACAGTACAGCGATGCAGGTGCAGAAAGCCTCGCTGCTCTCCCCCTCCTCTCCATGTTGCCAGCATTCTAACTGTGGGCGCTGTGTGAGCCGCGCTGCATGCAGTGAGTGGCCAGGCAATCTTCTGGTACCTAGGACGTGTGCCAGAAGATTGCAGGGGGGAGAGGTGATCTTTCTTCTGGCACCACAGCGCCAGGGGAGGAAGTGTGAGCTGGGTGCCTCTAAAAACACTTCCTGGCGGGCTCTGCACGTGTTCCATGCGAACACGCCAAAGCTCATCCTTAACCAGCATCAACACTAGTATATATCTCTTTTAATGCAGCTTGGATTTTTTTGTGATAAATATGCTTTAAAAAAGGTAATTTCTAGCAACAATGCTGCCAAAAGTCTGTCAAAATTGTGTACATGGGGTGTCACGCTAAAATTGGCTAGGCTTCAGTGTTGTCTACACATTATATTATTCTTACACATCCCAAAAGACAAAACATCACCACACAATGATACAAAACTGGTCTCTTTGTTGCCATTGATTCTTTATATGCAAAACTTTAGCAACCATAATGTATATTACAGTATCACTTTTATAAATGATGTGTGCAGTGCCTGGCTGGGTTGCCATCACATTGTAGAGAGTCATGTGAAATTTAGAACTCCTCACTATGTCAAGGCCATAACATTTCCAATTATATTTCATAAAAAAAATAATAATAATAATAATATTTAGATGTGATAAAATATTGTGACTGGTTGCTGCCTAACAGCAAAAGTAAAAAAACAAAAAAAAAACAAACACACAACAAGAAGGGGAAAACTTCCCAATACAAACACGGATAGAAACAAAGACCTGTCATGGGCTCTAACCCTTTCCTGCTTTAACTTTAATTTAAAGAAACGTACCGAGATATAACAATATTTATAAGCCATGCCAAGGTCCTAACTCCTGGGTGATAGTGCAGAAGCCCTCTGTTCTGTTCTGTTCTGAATTCTGAAGCCTGGAACTCTTTTCAGCTCAGAAGGTTTTAGCAGCAACTGTTAATTTTTTTTTTTTAAGATACAATGATATTCTGATGCCTTGTGCAGCATTGTTATAGACCTGCTTGATCCGTCTGCCCTTCCACACATATGTATTATATTTTGGAGATGGATATAACAATACTTCACACTGAAAGCAGTGCAAACACCTAGGATAGTTAAGCAATTCCAGCAAAAACACTGCTTCTATTTAATGTGTCTGTATGCAAGTGTAGGCAACTCCGAGCCAGGACATAACGAAATGTTCAAGCTAGCCTGAACTTTATTCATTCTAAGCCCAGGTAATTACTATGGAGAATGTACTTCAATAAACTCATCTAACACAGACCATAACATACACACTGATAATATATATATCAGAGACAGTACTATGCAGTCAGTCATGGCAAAAACAAAAAAGGGGCATAGTAAAGAACAAAAGACGTAAAAACAAACATTTCCCCTATAAAACCACAGAACCCAACAATAGCTTACAAGTATAAGCAAAGGGGGTCTCTGCAATATAAAATGACATTGGCTCTCAATTACCAAATCACTCATTTACAGGATTTGTGTTTAACATTTTTTCATCAACATCTATGAAAAGATGAGTTGTCACCAGAACAGGAACTAAAACAAAATCTCACCAGATTCTGTGTGCTCCAGTTTTAGTAAATCTCACCGTGGGGGAGACCCAGTAAGAGTCATTATAAACAAGATTAAAACAGAAGAGGGACTGAACAAATAAATGACAAATATCACCTCCACGCAGCCAGGACGCACTCAGCCCCTACCCCTCCCCCAGGATGCGTGCAGCCCCCCCTCCATTAGGCAGCCAGGACGCGCGCAGCCCCCCATGACGCAGCCAAGATGCGCGCAGCCCCCCCCAATGACGCAGCCAGGATGCGCGCGCGCGGCGCGCACCCCCCCCCCCCCAATGACGCAGCCCCCCCTCCAATGACGCAGCCAGGACGCGCACAGCCCCCCCCCCAGGACGCACATAGCCAGGACGGACGTGCACGCGCGCAGCCGCCCCCCCTGACGCAGCCAGGATGTGCGTGCGCAGCCCCCCCCCCCCCATCACGCAGCCAGGGCGCGCACGCAGCCCCCACCAGACGCGCGCTGCCCCCCGCATCATGAAGCCAGGATGCGCGCAGCCCCCCCATCATGCAGCCAGAATGCGTGCGCAGCGCCCCCATCACGCAGCCAGGATGCGTGCGCAGCCCCCCCCCCCATCACGCAGCCAGGATGCGTGCGCAGCCCCCCCCCCATCACGCAGCCAGGATGCGTGCGCAGCCCCCCCCCCCCCCCCCCATCACGCAGCCAGGATGCGTGCGCAGCCCCCCCCCCATCACGCAGCCAGGATGCGTGCGCAGCCCCCCCCCCATCACGCAGCCAGGATGCGTGCGCAGCCCCCCCCCCCCATCACGCAGCCAGGATGCGTGCGCAGCCCCCCCCCCCATCACGCAGCCAGGATGCGTGCGCAGCCCCCCCCCCCCATCACGCAGCCAGGATGCGTGCGCAGCCCCCCCCCCCCCATCACGAGCCGAGCCGCGCTGCATGCAGTGAGTGGCCAGGCAATCTTCTGGTACCTAGGACGTGTGCCAGAAGATTGCAGGGGGGAGAGGTGATCTTTCTTCTGGCACCACAGCGCCAGGGGAGGAAGTGTGAGCTGGGTGCCTCTAAAAACACTTCCTGGCGGGCTCTGCACGTGTTCCATGCGAACACGCCAAAGCTCATCCTTAACCAGCATCAACACTAGTATATATCTCTTTTAATGCAGCTTGGATTTTTTTGTGATAAATATGCTTTAAAAAAGGTAATTTCTAGCAACAATGCTGCCAAAAGTCTGTCAAAATTGTGTACATGGGGTGTCACGCTAAAATTGGCTAGGCTTCAGTGTTGTCTACACATTATATTATTCTTACACATCCCAAAAGACAAAACATCACCACACAATGATACAAAACTGGTCTCTTTGTTGCCATTGATTCTTTATATGCAAAACTTTAGCAACCATAATGTATATTACAGTATCACTTTTATAAATGATGTGTGCAGTGCCTGGCTGGGTTGCCATCACATTGTAGAGAGTCATGTGAAATTTAGAACTCCTCACTATGTCAAGGCCATAACATTTCCAATTATATTTCATAAAAAAAATAATAATAATAATAATATTTAGATGTGATAAAATATTGTGACTGGTTGCTGCCTAACAGCAAAAGTAAAAAAACAAAAAAAAAACAAACACACAACAAGAAGGGGAAAACTTCCCAATACAAACACGGATAGAAACAAAGACCTGTCATGGGCTCTAACCCTTTCCTGCTTTAACTTTAATTTAAAGAAACGTACCGAGATATAACAATATTTATAAGCCATGCCAAGGTCCTAACTCCTGGGTGATAGTGCAGAAGCCCTCTGTTCTGTTCTGTTCTGAATTCTGAAGCCTGGAACTCTTTTCAGCTCAGAAGGTTTTAGCAGCAACTGTTAATTTTTTTTTTTTAAGATACAATGATATTCTGATGCCTTGTGCAGCATTGTTATAGACCTGCTTGATCCGTCTGCCCTTCCACACATATGTATTATATTTTGGAGATGGATATAACAATACTTCACACTGAAAGCAGTGCAAACACCTAGGATAGTTAAGCAATTCCAGCAAAAACACTGCTTCTATTTAATGTGTCTGTATGCAAGTGTAGGCAACTCCGAGCCAGGACATAACGAAATGTTCAAGCTAGCCTGAACTTTATTCATTCTAAGCCCAGGTAATTACTATGGAGAATGTACTTCAATAAACTCATCTAACACAGACCATAACATACACACTGATAATATATATATCAGAGACAGTACTATGCAGTCAGTCATGGCAAAAACAAAAAAGGGGCATAGTAAAGAACAAAAGACGTAAAAACAAACATTTCCCCTATAAAACCACAGAACCCAACAATAGCTTACAAGTATAAGCAAAGGGGGTCTCTGCAATATAAAATGACATTGGCTCTCAATTACCAAATCACTCATTTACAGGATTTGTGTTTAACATTTTTTCATCAACATCTATGAAAAGATGAGTTGTCACCAGAACAGGAACTAAAACAAAATCTCACCAGATTCTGTGTGCTCCAGTTTTAGTAAATCTCACCGTGGGGGAGACCCAGTAAGAGTCATTATAAACAAGATTAAAACAGAAGAGGGACTGAACAAATAAATGACAAATATCACCTCCACGCAGCCAGGACGCACTCAGCCCCTACCCCTCCCCCAGGATGCGTGCAGCCCCCCTCCATTAGGCAGCCAGGACGCGCGCAGCCCCCCATGACGCAGCCAAGATGCGCGCAGCCCCCCCCCAATGACGCAGCCAGGATGCGCGCGCGCGCGCACACCCCCCCCCCAATGACGCAGCCCCCCCTCCAATGACGCAGCCAGGACGCGCACAGCCCCCCCCCCAGGACGCACATAGCCAGGACGGACGTGCACGCGCGCAGCCGCCCCCCCTGACGCAGCCAGGATGTGCGTGCGCAGCCCCCCCCCCCATCACGCAGCCAGGGCGCGCACGCAGCCCCCACCAGACGCGCGCTGCCCCCCGCATCATGAAGCCAGGATGCGCGCAGCCCCCCCATCATGCAGCCAGAATGCGTGCGCAGCGCCCCCATCACGCAGCCAGGATGCGTGCGCAGCCCCCCCCCCATCACGCAGCCAGGATGCGTGCGCAGCCCCCCCCCCCCATCACGCAGCCAGGATGCGTGCGCAGCCCCCCCCCCCCCCCATCACGCAGCCAGGATGCGTGCGCAGCCCCCCCCCCATCACGCAGCCAGGATGCGTGCGCAGCCCCCCCCCCATCACGCAGCCAGGATGCGTGCGCAGCCCCCCCCCCCCCCATCACGCAGCCAGGATGCGTGCGCAGCCCCCCCCCCATCACGCAGCCAGGATGCGTGCGCAGCCCCCCCCCCCCCCCATCACGCAGCCAGGATGCGTGCGCAGCCCCCCCCCCCATCACGCAGCCAGGATGCGTGCGCAGCCCCCCCCCCCCATCACGCAGCCAGGATGCGTGCGCAGCCCCCCCCCCATCACGCAGCCAGGATGCGTGCGCAGCCCCCCCCCCCCCCCCATCACGCAGCCAGGATGCGTGCGCAGCCCCCCCCCCCCCATCACGCAGCCAGGATGCGTGCGCAGCCCCCCCCCCCCATCACGCAGCCAGGATGCGTGCGCAGCCCCCCCCCCCCCCCCATCACGCAGCCCCCCCCCCCCATCACGCAGCCAGGATGCGTGCGCAGCCCCCCCCCCCATCACGCAGCCAGGATGCATGCGTGCGCAGCCCCCCCCCCATCACGCAGCCAGCACGCGTGCGCAGCCCCCCCCCCCCATCACGCAGCCAGGATGCGTGCGCAGCCCCCCCCCCCCCATCACGCAGCCAGCACGCGTGCGCAGCCCCCCCCATCACGCAGCCAGGACGCGTGCGCAGCCCCCCCCATCACGCAGCCAGGACGCGTGCGCAGCCCCCCCATCACGCAGCCAGGACGCGTGCGCAGCCCCCCCATCACGCAGCCAGGACGCGTGCACAGCCCCCCCCATCACGCAGCCAGGACGCGTGCACAGCCCCCCCCATCACGCAGCCAGGACGCGTGCACAGCCCCCCCCCCCATCACGCAGCCAGGACGCGTGCAGCCCCCCCAAGACGCAGCCAGGACGCGTGCACAGCCCCCCCCAAGACGCGTGCAGCCCCACCATTGCGCAGCCAGGACACACACACAGCTCATTCATTGTACAGCCAGGCCATACACAGTGTCCCCATCATACAGCCAGGCCATACACAGGACAGCGCCCATAATATCCTCCTTCACCCACCTTCCCTGGCTCAGTCCCCGGCTCTTGCACCGAACAGCCAGTCTCTTGTTACGCTCCGCGCACCTTGTGACCTCTCTGTATAAACAGGACAGCGGAGAAGACAGGCGCAGTCATGTGACGGGAACTCGATCAGGTGACATTACCCCGGAAGTGAGCGGGGACGGGCCGTTATCACGTGATCCCGTGTACGGAAGAAGGGAGCTGTGTGATGAGGAATCGAGGATTGTATTCCATGTAGTGTGAGGGAGGATGGTTCTTGATTGGTGGGGAGGAGGTGTGCGGACACTTGTCTCTTCTCTCACTGTGTGATAGTGTTGTGTGTATGTGAGTCAGGACATTGTGATAGATGATAGGATTGTCTGTAGACGCCGATAGATAGCAGAACTCTCATGGATTCCTCTATGTATGGGGAAAATGAAAACATGAAAGAAATCACTGCAATCCCTGAGTGTGTATGTAAGGTACAATTAACATATATATATATATATATATATATATAACAGTAGAGGTCGGTCGATGAATCGGCTGGCCGATTTTTGGCACTTTTTAATTAATCGGCATCGGTCAATTGTTTTTAAAAAAAAAAGCCGATTTACTCTTCAGCGCGACTTGCATTGACTGGAAGTTTCCCGTGGAGGAGACTTGTCTCTGGGCAGCCTGCCAAGTTTTAAGAAAATAGTTACAATGTTGGTACTTATCAATGACCTGAACTCCCATGTAGAATTTTTCAGTTTAACCATTTAAAGATTAAGGCCTCATTCACACGAGACGGACTCCGTTGCAGTCTGTCGTGACGGAGTCCACCAAGCTCGGCGGGAGATCAGTCCACAGATCTCTGCTGAGCCGACGGATGACAAGCTCCTCTCTGCTCACTGAGTGGGGAGGGGCTTGTCAGGCACCGCTGTCTCCTATGGAGCGATCTGATGAAAACGGACAGCATGTCCATTTTCATCAGATCTTATCCGATCCGCATGGATGGATGGGGACGTATCCCCCATACATTTGTTTTTAGGGGATCGGATCAGGTCGGATGTCAGCGGACATGTCTCCGCTGACATCCGACGCTCCATAGACATGCATGGAGCGCCCGTTCATTTCCGCCGTCAAAACTGACAGACGGACCTGAACGGTCCGTAAGTGTGAATGAGGCCTTTATCTTTCCTGACACCTATTGCTTACAATTAAAAATCCTATATTTTCTGCTAGAAAATCACTTAGAACCCCAAAACATATATATATTTTTTTAGCAGAGACCCCAGGGAATAAAATAGAGGTTGTTGCAATATTTTATGTCACAAGGTATTTGCGCAGCGGTCTTTCAAAAGCAAATATCACCTCCACGCAGCCAGGACGCGTGCAACCCCCCTCCATTAGGCAGCCAGGATGCACTCAGCCTCTACCCCTCCCCCAGGACGCGCGCAGCCCCCCTCCATTAGGCAGCCAGGACGCGCACAGCCCCCCCCCATGATGCAGCCAGGATGCGCGCAAACCCCCCCCCCCCCCATGATGCAGCAAGGATGTGCGCAGCCCCCCCCCCCCCAATGACGCAGCCAGGATGCGCGCAGCCCCCCCAATGACGCAGCCAGGATGAGGATGCGCGCAGCCCCCCCATGACGCAGCCAGGATGCGCGCAGCCCCCCCCGCCAGGATGCACGCAGCCCCCCCCCCCAAGACGCAGTCAGGACGTGCGCAGCCCCCCCAAGACGCAGCAGTCTTTCGAAAGCAACTTTTGGGGAAACAATTCATTGTAAGTGACCATATATAAAAAGTCAGCAGCAGCAGTATTTGTCATGAAAATTTACTTATTCCCCCCCCCTATAAAAAAAAATGTCACTGCATTTCATCACTGCCACAAAAGAACTGGCTTCCATCATTTCAGTGATTCTCTCATTAACACAGGTATAAGTGTTGCAGAGGACAAGGCTGGAAATCACTCTGTAATGCTGATTGAGTTAGAATAGCAGACTAGAAGCTTTGAAAGGAGGGCGGTGCTTGAAATCATTGTTCTTCCTCTGTTAACTATGGTTACCAGCAAAGAAACACATAGTCACCATTGCTTTGCACAAAAAGGGATTCATAGGCAAGGATATTGCTGCTACTAAGATTGCACCTAAATCAACAATTTATTGGATCATCAAGAACTTCAAGGAGGGAGGTTCTGTTGTTGTGAAAAAGGCTTCAGGGCACCTAAGAAAGTCCAGCAAGCTCCAGGACCGTCTCCTAAAGTTCATTCAGCTGCAGGATCAGGACACCACCAGTGCAGAGCTTGCTCAGGAATGGCAGCAAACAGGGGAGAGTGCAGTGAGGCGAAGACCTTTGAAGGATGGCCTGGTGTCAGGAAGGGCAGCAAAGAAGCCACTTCTCTCCAGTAAAAACATCAGTGACAAACTTATATTTTGCAAAAGGTACAGCGATTGAACTGCTGATGATTGAGGTAAAGTTATTTTCTCAGTTGAATCCCCCTTCTTAGTGTAGCGCCCTGCTACTGACGAACAGGCGCTGCCTCAAATTTAATGGGGGTCTGAGCTGTTATTTGGCTCAGACCAGAGTGATTAAGGGCAATTTAGCCTCTGTTCTAGCCATGACTGTGTTTGTAGTTTCCACTATTATCACCCCAGGCCAAGGGTGGCATCAGCCAGGTCATGGTACATTGAGTGTCCCCCCTCAGCAACAAATCAGTGGGAGCGGTTCCCCCGCTGTGCATGCTGGGGAGGGGTACTTAAGGGACAGGCGCCATTGGTAGGTGGTCCATCCGTTCGCGCCTCGTGGCCTGCCTGGCTGGGGGTGTGTGTTGTGAATCCTGGCTCCGGGACCATGTTGGCCTGGGGCTGTGGCTTAGTCAGTTGGGCCAAGTTGTCTGACTGGGGCCTGTACCGCAGAGGTGATCCTGTGCTGTCCGTCTTGCGGGAGGAGGCCACTTGATGAAGGCGACCAGGGGAGGACCTATCCTGGTAGGGGCCATGCAAAAGGGAGTTGGCTTATTTACAATTTTTCCTAAGAACACAGCCATAAATAAAGAATGGTACAAAACCATCCTTTGGGAGCAACTTCTTCCAACTATACAAGAACTGTTTGGTGACGAACAATGCCTTTTCCAGCATGATGGAGCACCTTGCCATAAGTCCAAAGTGATAACTAATTGGCTTGGGGAACAAAACATCAACATTTTGAGTCCATGGCCAGGAAACTCCTCAGACCTTAATCCCTTTGCGAATTTATGGTCAATCCTCAAGAGGTGGGTGAACAAAAAACACAAATTCTGACAAACTCCAAGCAATGATTATGCAAGAATGGGCTGCTATCAGTCAGGATTGCACACCTAGAGAGTGACATTTGTGCCCATTCTTCTTTGCAAAATAGCTCAAGCTCTGTCAGATTGGATGGGAAGCGTCTTTGAACAGCAATTTTCAAGTCTTGCCACAGATTGGATTTAGGGCTGGACCTTGATTGGGTCATTCTAACACATGAATATGCTTTGATCTAAACCATTTCATTGTAGCTCTGGCTGTATGGTTAGGGTCCTTGTCCTACTGGAATGTGAACCTCTGCCCCAGTCTCAAGTCTTTTGCAGATTCCAACAGGTTTTCTTCTAAGATTGCCCTGTATTTGGCTCCATCCATCTTCCTATCAACTCTAACCAGCTTCCATGTCTCTGCTGAAGAAAAGCATCCCCACAACATGATGTTGTTACTATCATGTTTCACAGTGGGGATGGTGTGTTCAGGGTGATGTGCAGTGTTCGTTTTCCGCCACACATAGCGTTTTGCTTTTAGGCCAAAAAGTTCAATTTTGGTCTCATCTGACCATAGCACCCTTTTCCACATGGTTTCTCGCAAAATGCAAACGGACTTCTTGTGGCTTTCTTTCAACAATGCCTTTCTTCTTGCCACTCTTCCATAAAGGCCAGATTTGTGTAGTGCACGACTAATAGTTGTCCTCTGGAGAGATTCTCCAATCTGAGCTGTGGATCTCTGCAGCTCCTCCAGTTATCATGGGCCTCTTTTTTTTTTTTTTTCAACATCAAAGTTTATTGAAGAAAAAGAAGTACAAGAGTATTATACAGACATCAAGATATGTTGTGGTAGAGTGGCAGTCATAGAAAACCATAACATAACATTGCTCCGACATAGGAAAAATATGAAAAACAGTAGGGATAAACAAAAATGAAGGCGAGCAATATCTGCACACTGTAAGCTAGTATCAAGTGCCAACTGGATATAATGAGGGAGGCGGACAATTTAAGTTGCATCCTATGAAGTGCAAAGATTGCGTCCACCTATGTTCAATAAACACTCCTCAACGTAGTACATATAGTGGAGCTAACAGAGGAGAAGAGAAAGTGGAAACAAAGGACAGTAATAAGGAAAGGAAAAGAAGAGGAGGGGTCCAGGTATGATAGGGAAAGTGTATTATTTGCTCAAATTCTCAGGTAATTAAGTCATGAAGGCGATAGGGCATTGAGAAGATCTATGACCAAGGGAGAGGCAGCAACGTGGCCCCTCAAGTGGCATCATTAATTAGAGCCTTATACTCCTCAGAGAAGCGAAAAGCAAACCAGGGAGACCAGGTTTCATGGTATCGGAGAACCCGTTCAGCTGACTGCGCGGCAGTGTCCTCCATTTCACAGATCAATGAGACCCTGTGGAGCCAGGCAGGTATGGTGGGGACCTGTCGAGATTTCCAATGCAGGGGGATCAATGAGTTTGCTGCACTGATCAGGTGTTTGGACAGCGAGCTTTTGTATCTCCGCAAGGAGAAGTGGGAAACGTTGAGTAAGCAGCAAGCTGCGTCAAGGGGGAGGCTGGTCTCCGTGATTTGCCCAATTATCCTCTTTACTTGTTCCCAAAAGGGAGCTATTCTCTCACACGACCACCATATGTGCAATAGAGTTCCCCTCTCTCCACAACCCCTCCAGCAAAGATCAGTCGAGTCCGGGAACCATTTATGAACCTTATCGTGGGTGGCATACCATCGTGTCAAAATTTTATAGGCGGTCTCTTGTGATCTTGCGCTGAGAGCATTTGTGTGCAGAGATGCACGCCCTACCCCACTGAGCGTCTGAAAATGTCACTTGTAGGTCCCTAGCCCATTTCTCCTTGTAGGTGTCTGCACCAGAACCCAACAGGTCTTGTAGCCAGGCATATGCGACAGAAGTGGTTCTAAGAACCTCGTCCCCCCTGAGGCAGACTCACTCCAACTCCGTCATGCTCCTTGCAAAGTGGTCTCTACGGGGGGCCTGATTTACAAAACTACGGATCTGAAAATACAGCCACATGGGTATGGTGGGAAGGGTCTCGTCTCTACTAAATGAGGTCAAAGGTTTCATCAGTTTATTGTCAAAGCAATGTGTGGTCAGGAGAGGCAGTCCATCCGACACGGGGTCCAATAGTCGGTTTCCCACCCCCGGCACGAAGCCCGGATTGTCCTTCAGCGGCGTGAGTGGACTCAGGGGCGTCGAAAACCTGGGGTTTCGGGCTAATTGGTGGAAAATATCTAGTGTCGTGCCAATCAAGGGGTGGGATCTCATTGGTCGTGGGAGATGAGCTTTAGGGATCCAGGGGGAAAACCGTAGGGGGATAGGGGTCTGTATGTCCTCAATCTTGACCCAATCTTTGTGGTCCGCATGGCAGTGCCAATCAATTATCCTGGCTACGTGCGAGGCGTGGTAGTATTTGACATAGTCCGGCACACCTAAACCCCCCTTTTCCCTGGGCCTAGTGAGTAAGGTCCACCGGATTCGAGGCGGCTTGTTAGCCCAGATAAAACGCATCTGTACCGATTGTAGTGAACTAAAGAAGCTTCGGGGTATCCTCACCGGGAGGGTCCTAATCATGTAGAGCACTTTGGGTAGGATCATCATCTTGCAGGCAGCGGCCCTACCAAACCAGGAAAAGCATCCAGAATGCCAAGCCCGGAGGTCAGATTCAACAGTTTTAAGTAAGGGGAGGAAATTGCGTTCAAATATGGACGTAAGTCTGGGAGTCAGCCAGACCCCCAGATATTTAATAGCTGAGTCTACCCAGGTGAAGAGGTTATTGCTTTGTGTGGACCGCAGGATAGGGTCTGGCAGGGTGATATTTATCGCTTCCGATTTTGAATAATTTATTTTGAGATTGGATAACTGTCCAAAGGAGGTGAACTCTTTCAACAAGGAAGGTACCGAGGTATGGGGATCTGTCAGGAAGAATAGGAGGTCGTCTGCGTAAGCAGCTACCTTGACCTCCGTTCCCTCCAACCGAAAGACCCGGATGGAGGGGTTGGCTAAAATTGTCTTAATAAAGGGTTCTAAGGAGATAATGAAAAGTAAGGGTGACAGTGGACACCCCTGCCTGGTCCCATTTTTAATTAGTACACTATCTGACAAAGTTCCGTTTATTTTGAGCTTGGCAGAGGTATTTACATACAGGGAAGATATCCACGCCATCATCTGGGGACCTAGTCCTATGTGTCTGCATGTCTCGAGCATATAGTCCCAGGCTACTCGATCGAAGGCCTTCTCCGCATCTGTTGACAGGAGAAAGCCCTCGATCTTTCGCTCGCGGGCTGCGTAGATGAGGTTAAGCGCCTTTGTCACATTGTCCCTGGCCTCCCTGCCCGGCACAAAGCCAGCCTGGCTAGGACCTATCAACTGATGGAGCAAGGGCCTAAACCTATTTGCGATGATCTTGGCCATAAGTTTGGTGTCGAGATTTAAAAGTGAGATGGGCCTGTAGCTTGTGCAGTGGAGCGGGTCCTTGCCCGGTTTAGGTATGACGGTTATAAACGCCGAGAGGAAGTCGCGAGGGACCTCCCTCGGTTTTGAGAAAGATTTTAAAGCATCTTTAAGGGGAGGGACGAGGACCTCCAAAAATGTCTTATAGTAAATGGCGCTGAACCCATCAGGTCCGGGACTCTTCCCGGTCTTCAAATCGCGGATGGCCAGTTGAAGTTCAGGAGTGTCAATAGGGCCCTCAAGCAAAGAAACCGCCTCTGGAGCAAGCGAGGGCATATCCGAGGATTTCAGATAGTCCCGGATTACGTTCAGTCTCTCATCTGCAGGTCCATGGGACCCACACCGTGAAGGGATGTTATAAAGCTTGGTGTAGAAACTATGGAAATGCTGCGCTATTTTGCTGGACTCTTTGTCTATACAACCGTTTTTACTCTGTATGCCCGAGATGTTAGTATTGGGGCGCGAGCTCCTCAGAGCCCGTGCAAGTAAGTTGCCGGGTTTATCTCAGTGTTCGTAGTATAGCTTCCGACGGAAGAACAAAAACCTCTTGGTCTTAGTGTCGTAAATCTGCTTCAGAGCTTTCCTAGCCTCTAACAGGGAGGTCGCAGAGAGCGCTGACAGGGACTGCTTGTGTATTGCCTCTAATGTGCGTATCTTACTCAAAAGGGACATAATCTCCCTCTCTCTTTCCCTCTTCTTGGCCGCCCCCATTTTAATCAACTCGCCTCGAATGGTACATTTATGAGCCTCCCAAACCATTAAGGGGTCGGCATTACATTTAAAAAATTCTGACAGAGTTGATTGAAATGGAGGGAGGGATCAGTTAGCAAAGAGGAGTTCAGCCTCCAGGTGTTAGGTCTACAGTGGGGGACCGATGGGTCCAAAGTGAGCGCAATAGGAGCATGGTCACATAAGATCTGCGTGCCTATTCGGGCTTCAGAAACCGACTGGAGGTCTCGCTGCGTTATAAAAAGGTAATCTATCCGCGAGTAGCGATCATGGGGGACAGAGTGATATGTGAAGTCCCTACCGTCCGGGTGTCTATAGCGCCACGAGTCAACCAGCTCTAGGGAATGCAAGAGGGACTTAATATTTTTCAGAATTTTATAGGTGATATATGTTTTCCCCGAGGATGTATCAACTCCTGGGTCGAGGGGTACATTAAAATCACCTCCTAATATCAACCTCCCCGTGCTAAACCCAGCCAGCTCCCTGACTAGTCTGCGGCAGAACGTCAGATGTGAGGTGTTGGGGAAGTATACATTCGCCAAAGTGACTGGGATACCTTTACTCGTACCTTTAATGAAGACAAATCTACCTCCAGGATCCACTAATCTGTCAGTTAGTTCAAAGGAGGCATTCTTACTAACCAGAATCGACACCCCCTTGGACTTGGAGGTATCATTAGTGGCATGGTGGGCCTCAACGAAATAGGAGTCAGTCAGCCCCGGGACTTGGCCTGTTTTAAAATGGGTCTCCTGCAGAAACACAAAGCTGGGCCTACCTTTCTTAAGCTCTCTCAGCAGGGTCGAACGCTTCTCCGGGATATTCAGTCCTCTGACATTGTGGGAGATCACCGTTTGGGGCACTCCCCAGGTCCGAGTAAGCCATGGTGGGAGGAGCCGAAAGGCTTAGCCTTGCATGAAATATCTGAGCAAACAAAAGACAAATGAGATAAAACATACGGTTATATGAATCCCAGTACGCTATGTCCTGTAAGCTATGGTCAGGACCACAAGTGCAGGATAAGGAGGAAAGAAAAGGGGAATGAGAGGAGAAAGAAAAGTGTAGATCAGAGAGGAGAAGGAGAGTGGTCAGAGCTTTTCCCCTTACTGCAGTAACAGTTCAAATCAGTGTGTCAGAGGGAGCCTGTCACGTACCTGGTGGTGCGAGCCCGGCGTGCAGGGAGCGGCAGCTCTTGCTTCTCTGATCCCGGGACCCCTGATAGTGCAGACAGGAGGATCGGGACTACAGAGTCGCACAAGCGCCTGGTACTGGCGAGTGCGGGGCCCGTGAGCTGAGTCGGTGGTTCTTGGAGTCAGATTACAGGCTGGTGCAGGTAGAAGATCCAAGCTCACTGTCGGGCAGTTGGAAACGGGAGTGCAGCAGAAGCGGGGGAGGTGTCCTGTAGTACCGACTGGAACAAGTCCTTGCAGGTAAGCCCTCTAGCGGGGTAAGGGTTCAGTAGAAGACAGTGGTAGTACAAACGTGGTCAGGTTCAGTCCGGGTCGTTCAACAGGCGGGCAGCGGAGGTACAACGGGTTAACCAAAGGAGAAGTCAGACAAGCCGAAGTCAGGGCAGGAAGCAGACGGGTCAACAGGTACAAGCCGGGTAGTCAGGATCAGATTCAATCAGGTTCACAGATGCTGGTGTCTCACAGAAACGCTATAGACAGGACAGCAAAAAGCACAGGGATCAGGATTCTTTTAAAGCCAGATTTGGCGCCAAAACGGCGTCTCCACGTGCACGCGCGCCGCCGCCGCTAGTGCGCGCTCCCGTGCACGCTATGGTGCCGCGAATGCGCGCGCCGCTATCGCGAACGCGCGCGCCGTTATCGCGAATGCGCGCCGATGTGCCCACAAGTGAACCAGACTGTCCATGACATTGCCCCCCCCCAAGGGGCAGCCTCCGGATGCCCAACTGGGCCAGCTTGAGTGGGTGAGCATTTTTAAAGGACTGGATCAGCTTTTTCGCATGTATGTTACACTCTGGTTCCCACGAATTGTCTTCAGGCCCATAGCCTTTCCATTTCACTAGGTACTGAACCTGGTTACGCCTCTTTCTGCAGTCCAGGATGGACTCGACCTCGAACTCCTCCTCTCCGTCAACTAGCACTGGTTTGGGGGGACCAGTGTTCCGGTCAGGAAAGGGGTCCGAAACGTCAGGTTTGAGGAGGGCTACATGGAAGACCGGGTGGATGCGGAATGTTTCGGGCAGTTCCAGTTCGTAGGCCACGTTATTAATTTTTCTTTTGACTGGGAAGGGACCTATGAATCTGGGACCCAGTTTCTTGGATGGGCAGGCAAGCTTTAGGTTCGCGGTAGACAGCAACACTAGGTCTCCAGGTTCTAAATTAAGTTCTCCTCTCCTCTTTTTGTCAAATATTTCTTTGTTGTACTGTTGAGTTTTGGTCATTGTCTCCTGTAAGATTTTATTGTTTGTGTTGAAAAAATGTAAAGTTTCCTGGGCGGCAGGTACCGAACACTCTGGGACGGAGTTGGACATGAACAGCGGGTGGAAGCCATAATTCGCATAAAACGGAGACTGTTTGGTGGCTGAATGGACAGAGTTATTGTAAGCAAATTCGGCCAACGGCAGCAGGGATACCCAATCTTCTTGAGAGAAGGAGGAAAAACAACGCAGGTACTGCTCCAGAGTCTGGTTCGTTCTCTCCGTCTGGCCGTTGGACTGCGGGTGATAAGCCGACGAGAAGGACAGGCCGATCTTGAGGGATCCACAGAGAGCCCTCCAGAATCTGGAGGTAAACTGTACTCCACGATCAGACACAATGTTTGCCGGGATCCCATGGAGCCTTACGATCTCTTTGATAAATACTTTGGCCGTTTCTGGGGCCGAGGGTGTGCCTTTCATAGGCAGAAAGTGTGCCATTTTTGTTAGTCTGTCCACTACCACAAAGATAGTGGTAAAGCACTCTGAAGGAGGAAGCTCCACGATGAAGTCCATGGAGATCATCCTCCATGGCTTCTCTGGTACTGGCAATGGTTTAAGCAACCCCCAGGCTCTTGAGTTGCCTCCCTTGTTCCGAATACAGGTACTGCAAGATTCCACATATTTCCTGCAGTCATTTGAGAGTTGGGGCCACCAGAACATGCGTTGTAGGAGTTCGGATGTCTTGTGCACACCAAAATGACCTGCTAACTCATGATCGTGGCACAAATTCAAGACCTTGACCCGTAGACCTTCTGGCACGAAGATTCTGTCTTAGTGCCACAGTAGGCCGTCTTTGAGTTGTAGGTCCGGATCGGGTAAGGAGGTGTTTCCGGACGAGGCTTGTCTGATTTGGGCTAGTAGGTCTTCTTGTAGTAACAGAAAGTTTCCTGCTGACAGAATGGTATCCGGAGGGGCATGGTTTTCCGAGTCCCCGTACATGCGTGAGAGGGCATCAGGTTTGGTGTTTTTCGATCCTGGCCTGTACGTGATATGGAACGAAAATCTAGAGAAGAATAGTGCCCACCTGGCCTGGCGTGGCTTTAATCTCTTGGCGGCCTTCAGATACTCGAGATTCTTATGGTCGGTAAAGATCAAGATCGGGTGCGCTGCACCTTCCAAGAGATATCGCCATTCTTCCAAGGCGGCCTTGATGGCCAATAGTTCTCGGTCCCCTACATCGTAATTTCTTTCTGGGTCGGATAGCTTGCGAGAAAAAAAAGCAACGGGGTGTAAGAGAGCCTTAGGGCCCTGTCTTTGTGAAAGAACTGCCCCTACCGCTATTTCGGAAGCGTCAACTTCTAAAATGTAAGGCAAACTTGCGTCAGGATGTCTGAGGACAGATGCGGAGGTGAACAGTCCTTTAAGGGTTTCAAAGGCCGATTGGGCTTCTGGTGACCAACGGAATCGGACAGTCTGTTTAGTGAGGTTGGTGATCGGAGAGATGATGGTAGAGAAGCCCTTGATAAACTTTCTATAAAAGTTGGCGAAACCAACGAAGCGCTGAATGCCCTTTTTGTCAGTGGGTGCTGGCCAGTCAAGGATTGCGGAAACCTTCTGGGGATCCATCTGAATGCCTTTTACTGAAATTATGAGTCCCAGAAATTGTATGCTTGACTGCTCGAATTCACACTTCTCCGGTTTAGCATAGAGACCGTGAACTCGAAGCCGACTGAGCACCTTCTTGACGTGCTCCCGGTGTCTTTCTAAAGAAGAAGAAAAGATAAGGATGTCATCTAAGTAAACGATAACGAAAAGGTCTAGATAATCCCTGAAGATATCGTTTACAAAGTGCTGGAAAGTGGCCGGGGCGTTGCAAAGACCAAAGGGCATGACCAAGTATTCGAAGTGCCCGAAGCGTGTGCGAAAAGCGGTTTTCCACTCGTGTCCGTCTTTGATACGCACAAGGTTATAGGCCCCACGAAGATCTAGTTTGGTGAAAATTACTGCGGATCCTAGGCGTTGGAACAATTCGGTTACCAAGGGAAGCGGGTACCGATTTTTGATGGTTACTTTGTTAAGTTCCCGATAGTCCACACATGGGCGGAGAGAGAGGTCTTTCTTCTGAACAAAGAAGATACCTGCTCCTGCAGGTGAAGTGGACGGGCGGATAAATCCTTTCCGGAGACTGTCGTCTAAGTAAGTTTTTAAGGCTTTCAGTTCAAGCTCTGTTAGAGGGAAGATCCTGCCGAAAGGGACCTCCGCTCCCGGGAGGAGTTCGATGGGGCAATCATAGGCCCTATGTGGCGGAAGAGTCTCAGCTCCCTTTTTGCTGAACACGTCTAGAAAGTCATGGTAAGGTTCTGGGACGGCTTGACGGGCCTCTGTATCAGAATCCATGCAGAGCAGAGAGGGGGCTGATGAGGACACTTGCAGACAATGTTCCAGGCAATAAGGAGAGTTGAAGTGAATTGCCCCTGTGACCCAGTTGATTTGAGGGTTGTGGGCGTGAAGCCATGGCATGCCCAGAATGATGGGGAACAGCGGGGAATCAATCACATCTAGGCATAACAGTTCGTGATGGGTTCCGGCAATAGATGTGGCCAGTGGCTGGGTTTCTTGGGTGACCGGTCCAGATTTCAAGATTGATCCGTCCGCTAAGTATACTGAAAGTCCCGAGGCTCTGAAGCGAAGAGGGATCTGATGTCTGATGGCGAAATTCCGGTCCAAGAAACAGCTACATGCTCCTGAGTCAAGGATAGCGCTGGCCTGGATGTTCCCCTCTGGAAGCTGAAAGAGAACGGAAACAGCCAGGTGAGTAGGGTTGGGTGGTCCAACAGGTACATGAGTAGTAGACATGGACAGGCACTTACGGATCTTTACAGGGCAAGACCTCACATAGTGTCCGGAACCCCCGCAATACAGGCACAGATTGTTGAGCCGGCGTCGCTGGCGTTCTTCGGGTGTCAGAGTAGGGCGAAGAAATCCTAGTTGCATAGGTTCAGCAAGGTCATGAGGCTGCGGGGGTGTGGGAGCCAGCGGATTTGGGCTTGGGTAGGTAGGTACCCGCGGCATCATCCAGGTGGGGCGAGACGGACCAGTGGCCCTTTCAGTCCTACGCTCTCTTAGGCGCCTGTCGATTTGGATAGTTAAGTTGATCAGGGCATCCAGAGTTCCAGGAACACCCACCCTAGCAAGTTCATCTTTCAACGGTTCCGACAGTCCCAGGCGGAACTGGTAGCAAAGGGCCGCATCATTCCAATTCGTATCCGAACTCCATCTACGGAATTTGGATACATAGTCCTCCGCTGGTCTGCGTCCCTGTTGGAGGGCATGTAAGGATGCTTCCGCGGTGGCCGTTTGATGAGGGTCCTCGTACAATAGGGACATGGCCTGGAAAAAGGTGGTCAAGTTGTCAAGGGACACATCTTTCTGCTCCAACAGGCGGTGAGCCCAAGCTTGTGGTTCCCCAGACAGAAGGGAAATGACAAATCCCACTTTGGTGGCCTCCAGGGAGAAAGTCCGTGGCTGGAGTGCGAAATAAAGTTCACAGGCATTCTGGAACGCTCGATATTTGTTTCGTTCCCCAGTGAATCTTTCTGGCATGGGAACCTTAGGTTCTGGTGGCAGCATGATTACGGCAGGTGAAGTAGAGGTGCCTGTTGTGGCGGAGGTGGCAGCTGGAGCGGACAAGGCCTGGACTCGGGTTTCCAGTCGGGTGTAACCCTCTTGTAAGGTTCGGACGGCTTGAGTCAGTCCGTCAAGATGCCGGCATAGTTCCTGCATTGGATCCGCTCCCTGCGTGGGCTCGGTCATGGCTGTCCTGTACTGTCACGTACCTGGTGGTGCGAGCCCGGCGTGCAGGGAGCGGCAGTTCTTGCTTCTCTGATCCCGGGACCCCTGATAGTGCAGACAGGAGGATCGGGACTACAGAGTCGCACAAGCGCCTGGTACTGGCGAGTGCGGGGCCCGTGAGCTGAGTCGGTGGTTCTTGGAGTCAGATTACAGGCTGGTGCAGGTAGAAGATCCAAGCTCACTGTCGGGCAGTTGGAAACGGGAGTGCAGCAGAAGCGGGGGAGGTGTCCTGTAGTACCGACTGGAACAAGTCCTTGCAGGTAAGCCCTCTAGCGGGGTAAGGGTTCAGTAGAAGACAGTGGTAGTACAAACGTGGTCAGGTTCAGTCCGGGTCGTTCAACAGGCGGGCAGCGGAGGTACAACGGGTTAACCAAAGGAGAAGTCAGACAAGCCGAAGTCAGGGCAGGAAGCAGACGGGTCAACAGGTACAAGCCGGGTAGTCAGGATCAGATTCAATCAGGTTCACAGATGCTGGTGTCTCACAGAAACGCTATAGACAGGACAGCAAGAAGCACAGGGATCAGGATTCTTTTAAAGCCAGATTTGGCGCCAAAACGGCGTCTCCACGTGCACGCGCGCCGCCGCCGCTAGTGCGCGCTCCCGTGCACGCTATGGTGCCGCGAATGCGCGCGCCGATATCGCGAACGCGCGCGCCGTTATCGCGAATGCGCGCCGATGTGCCCACAAGTGAACCAGACTGTCCATGACAGAGCCTCAGAGCCCGCCCCAACACACTATGCGGGGATATGACCCGCGCGCCGGGCGTCAGGCAGCGAAGCCCGTAGCCCGTCTGAGTGGGCTGTGATCCGGAATAACAAAGAACCAGATCTGAAAAAAAAAACACACACAAAAAAAAATAACAATGAATAAACCGACCCATCAGGCCGTGGCCCATAAAGAGCAAAATTAGCGTACAAATTGAGTCAACTCTACGTGAGAAAAAAATAAAAAATAAAAAAAGGAGAGAAAAAATAGCAAACTGTACTTATATGATTATAGATGAGCATGGCAAAGTCATACTATACAGGGAGGATCGAAGGGGAGACCTGAGCCCAAGCCACCCTCCCACCCTGCTCTTAGGTGCCCGCCAACTGAACATCCAAAGACACAGGCTGGAGATCAAGTGAGGCAGTAAATGCGTTCATTAGTCACCATCAATTGCACCGATCCCACAGAACACAACAGGATGATAGATTGCATGTACTCCCCTCATATAGGCGCTGCAGAGAAAAATGGGAAAGGAGGGAGAGGGCAAAGGGGGAGCAGCGGGTCTCAGTCAGTTGTAGATCGTGCAGGTGGTACATAATAATAAAAAAAAAATATATAAGAAACCAAAAAAAAAGATGCGAGAGGGACAGGAGACCCCCTGGAGGGGGGAGGCGGAAATAATATGTGTGTCTGGGGCTGCACGGACTTTACTCAGCCATCAGGTTCCTGGAGGAATGAGCTCCGCCATTGGTCTGCATACTCGGCTGCTTACTGTCCTGACGACCATGCCTTTGCTTCTTAGACGAGCGTTTCTCCGGCGTAGTGAGGGGGGAATGTTGCGGGCTGCGGACAGCAGGCGGCAAAACAAACTCCTGGTACCATTCAGGAAGCTCCACTCGACCCAGCTGCAGGGCTGCGCAGAAGTCTGGAAGCTCATTGGGTGTGCGGAGTATGTGTTGTTTACCACCATATGTGACTAAGAGTGCAAACGGAAAGCGCCACGTGTAGCGGAGGTCCTTTTCCCGCAATTTGTCTAGTAACAGCCTCAGTGCTCTACGGTTCTTAAGGGTGATCTGGGAAAGATCCTGGAACAGTTTTATCGTTTCCCCATTGAACACAATGTGATCGTTTCTGCGCGCTTTCTGCATAATATCTTCTTTAAGTCCAAAGTTCTGCAAACAGCAGATAATGTCACGCGGCGGCATAGTGTCAGGTCCCTTAGCACACAGGGCTCTGTGAGCTCTGACAAATTCAATGGCTGAGTCCTCTGGCCGTTCAAGGAGGCTATTGAAAACTCTTTGGAGGACAGGCATGATCTGGTCAGACTCAACCGATTCGGGTATTCCACGAACACGGATGTTATTTCTCCTGCCCCTGTTATCGAGGTCCTCCAGGTGTCTGTTTACTTCAATAAGGTGAAGAGCCTGAGTGGATAGGACCTCATCAAGGCGCTTTATGGCTTTATCCCTGTGCTTCCCCTCCGTCTCAGCGGTCGCCATCTTGTCCTGGATCACCAGCATGCTCGTTTTCAGGTCGGTGATTGCGGCTCAAAATGATGCATTGATATCGGCCTTAATGTCCGCTACAAAGCCGGACATATCAGCGTAAGTTAGGGGGTGATCTGAGCGGACAGATCTCCTACCGGTACCCTCCGACGCTGGCATGGAGTCTTCACTGTACTCATCATCAGTGAGGATCGGCGCCATCTTGCCGTCCGCAGCAGACCTCAGCACGGCCGCTTGTTTTCTGAAAAGTTCCGAGATGTCACCCACAGAGTTGGCTACTGCTGATCTCCTGGAGCGGGTGTGATGAGAATGCTTCTGCTGTTTGCTCATCATCGGGCTGCAGTCACGTAGAGAGACGAGCTAGGGCCACGGAACCGACGGAGCTACTCAGCTAAGCTGCCATCTCCTCCACGCGTCAGGCCACGCCCCTCGGGCCTCTTGGCTTCTTCTCGGATTAATGATTTTCTTGCCCGGCCTGTCTCTTCAGGTGGATGGCCATGTCTTGGTAGGTTTGCAGTTGTGCCATAGTTTTTCCATTTACAGATGATGGATTGAACAGTGCTCTGTGAAATGTTCAAAGCTTTGGATATTTTTTTATAACTTAACCCTGCTTTAAACTTCTCCACAACTTTATCCCTAACCTGTCTGGTGTGTTCCTTGGCCTTCATGGTTCTATTTGTTCACTAAGGTTCTCTAACAAACCTCTGAGGGCATCACAGAACAGCTGTATTTGTAGTGAGATTAAATTACACACAGGTGGACTCTATTTACTAACTAGGTGACTTCTGAAGGCAATTGGTTCCACTAGATTTTAGTTAGGGGTATCAGAGTAAAGGGGGCTGAATACAGATGCATGCCACACTTTCAGATATTTATTTGTAAAAAAAAAAAAAAAATGCAAAGCATTTGTCATTTTCCTTTTCACTTCACAATTATGTGCCACTTTGTGTTGTTCTATCACATGAAATCCCAATAAAATACCTTATGTTTTTGGATGTAACATGAAAAAATGTGTAAATCAGAAAGTGGTATAAATACTTTTTCAAGGCACTGTTGCTCTCCGTGGCCCCAGTGGGGAGATTGGCCATCTCTATTTGTCATGTTTACCATTATCACAGAAAAGTAAGAGATTGAATACCAATGGGGACACTTGTTCTGGTGACAAACAGGGATTGCTTGACATTACAGGTATTTACTCTCACCTTCTGTTGTGGCATATGAAGTGATGACATATCTCCCCAATGGGACACCGTTGTAAAAAAAAAAAAATCCTAAATGAAAAATAAAAATTGCCTATAGTTCCACTTTAACCACTTGCCAACTACCTAACTTGGGGAATACATAATTACTTTGATATTAAATACCAGGGTTACGGCTGCAGCTAGATGCCATAATTCTGGTATTTTTCTTCCCCTTAGGTGCCAGTCTTTCACATAAAAGTGATCCCTGCAATGGATTTGCCGGGGGATCACTTTTAGAAGTGACGGGAGTGGTGCCCACCCCTTCTGTCGGTTCCTGGGCTTATGTTCGTGATCGCTGAGCACGGAACCATCTGTAATAAAATAAATATATTTTTTTGTAAAGCACCCCCGTTTCGTGCTAGGATGCAGTAGTGAACGCATACGTAGGTCACGCCCATATATATAAACAATGTTTGCACCACACATGTGATGTATCACCGGGAACATCTGAGCAAGAGCAATAATTCTAGCACTAGACCTCCTCTGTAACTCTAAACTGGTAACCTGTAGAAATTTTAAAGTGTCACCTATGGAGATTTTTAAGTACAGTAGTTTGGCGCTATTCCACAATGCATGCAATTTTAAAGCATGATATGTTGTGTATCTATTTACTCAGCATAACATCATCTTTTATATTATAAAAAAATATTTTTAAAAAAAATGGCGTATATATTATGTTTTTTTTTTTTTTTATTCATTAAAGTGTATTTAAAAAAAAAAAACACTGTACAAAAACTGTGTGACATAAAAAATTGCAACAACCACCATTTTATTCTCTAGGGCAGTGGTTCTCAACTCCTGTCCTTAGGGCCCACTAACATGCCAGTTTTGCAAGATAACTGAAATAAATCACAGGTGATATAATTTGCTGCTCAGTGATTGCAGTATTCTAGTCTGCACCTGGCCTGTTAGTGGGCCCTGAGGACAGGAGTTAACCCCCTAAGCGGTAAACCCGAGCGTGACTCGGGGTGGATTTTCTATGTAAAAATCAGTAACCCCGAGTCACGCTCGGGGTGGATGTGCAGAGCCTGCAGCGCGCTGGCTTACCTTTTATCCAGGCAGGGTATTACTGTACTTACCTTGTCCCTGGATCCAGCGATGCATCCGCGCTGTGTGAGCGAGTGGCGTCCTCCATTCGATTCACACAGTGCCCGTGCGCCGCCGATCTCTGTTCCCTGCGACGTTACGATGCACGGGGGTGGAGACCGGCGGCAAATTAAAAAATGTAAACAAACACATTACATACAGTATACTGTAATCTTATAGATTACAGTACTGTATGTAAAAAATACACACACCCCTTGTCCCTAGTGGTCTGCCCAGTGCCCTATATGCACTTTTACATAATAAAAACATTTGTTTTGTGCCTGCAAACTGTAGATTGTCCATAGCAACCAAAAGTGTCCCTTTATGTCAAAAGTGATTTTATAGCAGCTAAAAAACAGCGATAATAAATTATAATCACTTGCAGAATTGAGCGATAGCGATTTGTGGGGAAATTCGTCATAAAAAAATAAGTCATGACAGCGACAATTCTGCAACTGAGCAAATTTCAGTGATTTTGATTTGATTACATTATTGAATCATTTTTATTATAATTACATTATCATTTGTTAGAATTATTTATTATATTATAATTTTATGATTTTGTGTTTCAAACTTTATTATACCCGGGATGTCTACTAGACTCTAGTTTGGACAGATTTAAGTGAGTTATTCCTAAGAATTACAAGCCTACAGTATAAAATGCCAAATTTTCATGCAAAATAATTGTACCGCTTTTGGTACGTAATTCCAGACAGAATCATACCGCCAGGGAGGTTAAGAACCATTGCTTTAGCACAAAATACTGTTTTTTATTTGTAAACCACAAGTGTAAAAAAAAGGCCTAGTCCTTAAGTGGTTAAGTGAACACTTATAAGTGTTATCATTTGATGTTTTTCACATTGTAGGGCTATCCCATTGAGATGCTCAGGGGGTCTTCCTGCCAGTGTTGCCAACCGTCCGTATTTTTACAGACAGTTCGTAAAAACGGGCACTTTTTACCCCTGTTCGTAAATGTCTGTGGTTGCGGGAATGTGCCAGTAAATAGTTGAGATCGGTTGCGCTTGGAACTGCGCATGGAGATTGAAGGCACGGGGTGATTGGAAGCAGGGGGTGATGGTGGCTGCGGTGGCACCGCAGAGGGGGATGAAGGCAGGGGGCAATGGAGGCAGGGGGTGATTGGAGGCAGGGGGTGTTGGTGGCACCGCAGAGGGGGATGGTGGCACCACAGAGGGTGGAAGATGGAGACAGGGGTTGTTGGTGGCACCGCAGAGGGGGATGGAGGTAGGGGGTGATTGGAGGCAGGGGGAGATTGTGGCCCTGCAGAGGGGGGTGAAGGCAGGGGGTGTTGGTGGCAGAGGTGGATGGAGGCAGGGGGTGATGTGCCTAAATAATTTGCGCTTAATTTAGTAAATTTTGTGAAATGCCAGTAAAAGCGTGGCTGCGTGTCATGTACCAGGTGTGACCAGAACTGTGTGGCTAGCAACAGAGGAACACCAAACACATATAAGTGTAAATATAATGATTTATTTAGGTAAGTGAATAATATAAATACAACCACCTCCAATATGACACAGTGCAACAAGCCAACCAACAGACAGAGACCCACAAATAACAGACAGATATGTACAATAAATGGGAAATGCCAGAATAACAATAGCCAGGCCAGGGTCATACACAGCAGATCAGTAGATGGACAAAGGGATATTTCAGAAACATAATCGTTAGCATACACAGGGAGATCAGCAAATGGGGTAAGGAACACGGGACAGGGAGAGGATGGATGGTCAGGACAGGGAGACAGGATCAGGAACTCAGGAAGCAGATTTCAGGAACAGGTTCAGATAATCAAGCAGCAGGTTGAGATGAGGGCGATACCAGGGCAAGGTATGTTTGCACTTGCCGGGTATTTATAAGAATGCCTGTAATTGGCCTCAATCACACCTGAGCGCAAAAGGTGCTGTCTGCTCCACACTGCCAGGATCCATCCGCTGGTGGACGCCAGTACTGCGGCCCAAGGATGACATAACACCAGCAGGGAGAAGTTCCCCTGACAGTTCAAAACTGCCAGGAGACACCTTCTGGCGGACCTCAGTACTGCATGCCAAATGATAGATATTACCAGCGGATGGAACCTTTCCTGACACTGCGCCAGTAAATTTTGTGTGTCATGCCAGTAAATTTCAATCTGGTAGGTTGGCAACTCTGCTTCCTGCTGACCTGCATTTGACTACTCTATCCTATGATGAGTGGAGGTCAACCGGAGGAATTAGTAGGCTATCCAGGGGGCCACAGAAGATCAGCAATCCTAGAAGTTTCAATCTCATAAAAAAATTGGAAACTGCATTTGCACTTTTTTTGGTTATGTATTGTTGTTCTGAATCACAGAAGATGAGATTCAAATGTTACGACTTTCCCTTCTTTGGATTTCTCTGTTGGAACGAACATGCACTACAGGATAGAGGAAAATAATAATCCCGGAACAATAGAGGTTGGAACTTATCCATTGATGTTATTATGCATACGGAGCATGCAGGTCTTTATGTTAATTTAAAAAAATAACCTACTATGTTTTGTCACGACAAAGATGTTTGTAATATTTTGTAGTCTTTTAACATGTGCATTTCTGAATATGTGCTACTATGTCAGAACATATGAAAAATTGTTCCTGCAAAGTTTTCTCTGTTGCTGTGACTGAAATAAATGTGAACATTTTATATTTTTGGGTTTTCTGTTGCGTTTAATAACTACTTTCCACTGGTAATAACTAGAAACGTACGTGTACACAATTATATGAAGTATAGGGTTCAGAACTTCGATCAACCGAACAAAAAGGTTGAACAAGGAACAATTGTTCCACGCTGAGTTTTATTGCATAACAGTCATGCCTCCATTTCAGCATCACATGACATTTGGACATTTCAAAGTCCAGAATTTATACACTTAAAGCGGAGCTCCACCCATGAAAACAACATTTTGCCATGTTTAAAAAAAAAAAAAAAAAAACCTGAAAAAAAAAAAAAAAAATACTCACCCGAAATAGCTGTTGCTATGTGGAAGTCCGTAATCTGCCTCACCTGCACCGCGGTTTGATTTCTTCTTCTTCTTCTTCTTCTTCTTCTTCTTCTCCTTGTGAATGGGGCGCGCTGCTTTCTGGGAACTGTGTGTGTTCTCAGAGAGCAGCGCGCCCATTCACAAGCCAGCGTGAGACTCGCGCAGGCACAGTAGGAAACGGGCAGTGAAGCCGTACGGCTTCACTGCCTGTTTTCCATAGTGTGAATGGCGGCGCGGGACCGGCATCGGGGGAGCCATCAGCGCGGGCGCCTAGGACAGGTAAGTGTCCTTATTTAAAGACAGCAGCTACACTGTTAGTAGCTGCTGACTTTTAAAAAAAAAAAATTTCGCGGCTGGAGCTCCGCTTTAAGTTACACACTGCAGAGCTCAGTGAGGCGAGCTCTGCAAGCTAATTTGGGTTGTACCTCCACAAAGCACACATGAACAGACCTGAAGCTGCCAATCACAGGCTGTGTGCTTGAGCTACCTTCACTGTCACCTTTTATTTTATTGCTGTCAGAAAAACCTGTTAAAAGTGATTTTTGCAGATAGAAGAGGAACCAAGCAGAAGACAAAAAACTTGCTTTGGGGGAGACTTCCTAAAGTGGGTGCATTCAGCATCTGGTGCAGATGTGTATGGTAGCCAAATTGCTTTTAACTTCTGCTTCTTCAATTAAGCCTTGGCAATAAAACCTGGAAGCTGATTGTTTTTTATGCAGAGCTGCACCAGATTTTGCACTCTCCAGTTTTTGTGAATAACCCCCTTTGTGCTCCTAAATGAAACAAGTACACACTATAAAGGGGAATGCTTTGTTCATATTTAATGTATGAGGTTTGCAACCACGTTATGCTTAACCATACATGACAAAACTATTTCATTTGCTGACTAGACAGAAGTAATTTTTAACACTTTGGAATATTGCCATGGAAGCTCTCCCTCTGGTGACATTAAATAATCAGCAAACTTCTCCCTAATGGACACCTGGTGGGTACCTTGTGCACTGTGCCAATCAACACCTTCCAGATCGTGCACAAGTGTGTCATCAGAATGAATCCCCTTTCTTTGACAGACAACATAGTGGAGAGCACAGGCACTTTTACCAATAAGGTACAGTAGGTACTGTCTAAAAACTCTCCCCCTCCCCCATTTTTTCAGGGTTTAACCGATTGACGCCCGCCGCACACAGATATACGTCTGCAGCGTGGCACAGGCAGACAGTAGGATGTACCTATATGTCTTTTTTACTGATTGCTGTAAAAATGACAATGGTCCCAAAAATGTGTCAAAAGTGTCCGATGTGTCCTCCATAATGTCGCAGTCACGATAAAAATTGCAGATCGCCGCCATTACTAGTAAAAAAAATATTAATAAAAATGCTATAAAACTATCGCCTATTTTGTAGATGCTATAACTTTTGCGCAAACCAATCAATAAACGCTTATTGCGATTTTTTAACCAAAAATATGTAGAACAATACATATCAGCCTAAACTGAAGAAAAACATTTTTTTTTATTTATTTTTTTGGGAATATTTATTATCGCAAAAAGTAAAACATGTTGCATTTTTTTCAAAATTATCGCTCTATTTTTGTTTATAGCGCAAAAAATAAAAACCGCAGAGGTGATCAAATAACACCAAAAGAAAACTCTATTTGTGGGGCAAAAGGAAAGTCAATTTTGTTTGGGAGTCATGTCGCACGATCGCACAATTGTCAGTTAAATCGACGTAGTGCAGAATCGCAAAAAGTGGCCTGGTCCTTTAGCTACAAAATGGTCCAGGGCTTAAAGGGAAAAAAAATCTTTAAAATAACAAACATGTTATACTTACCTCCACTTTGAAGTTTGTTTTGCACAGAGTGGTTCTGGCCAGCTCAGTAGATTGTTATAAGAAAAGTTTGTGTACGATACCCCCTCAGGGATGGTGATTGATTTGGGATCGGCGTATTAAGTTACTCTTGTATGTTGTCTAGGGGTGATTGCAGTGAGCAGAGCAATAAGAGAATGTCCATACCTGCAGCTGAAGTTTTCTGAATGCTTTATTTCCTGGTCCAACATGACCAACATCAACATGAGGTAGATAGAAAAGGTTGATGAAAGGAGATAATGTCGCGGTATCAGGCTTTGGATAAAAAAGAAAGCAGTCCTGCTTTCGGCAGTAGGACAGTTCGTCACCACTCTAGCCAGAGTGGGTAAAGTGCCTCTGGACAGACTTCTGCCACAAGCCTGTCAGCCGGAATGTCACTTAAGGTTGCTGGGAGGAACAAGTCTCTCTCACTGACTTGGCTCTAGTAGAATTTAGCTTTTCAAGATGAAGACCTCTGCCACAGGCCCAATGTTGGACTGTAGAGCGAATCCTCCCAGAAAGTTCTCTTTTCAATAGGGGTCACCAGTTGACAGTCTATGGTTATCTGTCAGTTCCTGGTGATCAGATCCCCGATGGTTCATTCAAGCCCTTTTGGATCACCTGCCTCCTGGTTCTCCTCAAGCCGATCCCCCACCGAACAGCTTACAGCTTAGGATCTCTTCAGTAGAAGTGGGGCCTCCAGCAAGTAGCTAGGGCCCCTTTCTGCATCAGCAGGGAACTCTGCGTAGTATGCGACCTGGCCTGGTAGGCCATATCGCCGGGGTCCGTTGGATACGCACACCCTAAAGGTGGGTGCCGCACCTGGAACCCGTGAAGAACCCTGAATAATGGCGCCTTCCACAGATATATCCCTCCCCAGCATGCTCCGCGAGGGAAAACTCCTCCAATTGGCTGCTGGGGAAAAGTGGCTGCCTTAATCCCTCTGGCGCCACCTGCCACCCAGAGATGGAACTACATCTCTGGAGCACAGAATGACCCACAGGATATTTCAGGGCTGACAGCAGCCCAATTTAGCAAAATTAGGAGTGGGAGCAACATAACTCTCCCACTCTCCCACTAACTTTAGCGTAGCGCCTTTTCTGAAAGAAAGGGGGCGCTACCTACTCCCCCCACTTGAAATGACACTGTCCCCAGTGTCCTAAAGCATTCAAGCCTGAATGCTAGCCTGATACCTACTAACCAGTAAAGAAAAGTAGGAAAAAGAGAAAATAACATTGGAAACATTGGATTACAAATATTGACATTTGTAAATAATATGTGATATTGCAAACATACACAACCCTATCTATCTATGCTGCCCATTCTCCGCAGTGTTGATAGTAGGTGGGTCCAATAACCTGCATAGAAAATACAAAAGAAAACATACACAAACATATACATTCTGATATATTAAGAACCTCTCTATATACAAATCTCCAAGGTCAGAAGTGAGACTGCACCCTCCAGTCAGAGTGTAAAGTTTCCCTTCCTCCCAAGTAGTTTAACTATAAGTGCTTTAGCATTTCTGTCACTCTGTTGTAAGAAATAAAACAATATATACATTCTTGTCCTGCGAGAAGAGAAGAAAAAAAATGCAAGACTCTGCCCCTAGCGGTCCAAGTCCAATATGAAGAAATAGCAGCAAAAGGGAAATAGAAGATAAAACATTCCTTTCATTGAATCTTCCTTCAATGCTGTGTAGAAGTTGGCAATGCCCCTCCCCCCGCTAACTGACTGAACCCAAACCCCTCCCAGAGTACTTCACATGTGCACCAGATGTGGATCTGGAGAGGCAAGGGGGGAAAAGCGGAGAGAAAAAAAAACAACTTGGATGGGGAAAAGAACCCCTGTCCAAAACTTCACAAGGTAAGTAGTTCAAGCAAAATGGGCATCAGGCCTATTTATAAAATCGTGGATCGGCAAGATTACAATGTCTCCATCCGCTGTAATGGAAGTGACCGAAAAGACCAGGTCTTCTCTTCCAGGGCACTTTAACACAACCCGGTCACTATAGATGTGTCTACCCCAGCTCCAGTCTCTGTGACAACGCTCAAACCTGGAGTTTAGGTAGGATAGGCCCAAGTCCACACCTTTTAGAACACGGGGCACATTTAGATCTATCCATATGGCCTCCTGGCACCACCTGATGTAGAAGGGAGGATGGCACATAAGGGTACTCATACCCATAGCGGGTGGCAACCTTTTGTATCACCAGGCGCTGTAACCTAGATAGTCTGGGCAGCGTGCGTGGATCTCCTCGTCCTGGCAGCACTATAGCGTCCGGTGCCCTTTTTATAGTGGGCACGGCAAGGGGCAGGGGAGCGGTGAGAGACAAAACAGAACAGACTCACCATCTTCCCAGGTCAGCTGCGGGACATCCACAGACGATACTCCTGGCCCACGTGGTGCGCTCTGGCCGGAGCATTTTTTTCTCCGTCAAATAGTGTGGGGGGCACGGAATCTTCCGAACCCCTGTTGCTCCAGGAACCTTGACTCAAAAAGATAGTCCGGAAGGTCGTCTTCTCCCGATTGCAAAGCAAAGTCTGAAGAATTCAGTTCCTCGGCAGGCAGGTAACCGTAGACCTTGGATGGGTCTCTAGGCCAATCCGGCAGACAGCTCTTCACAGGCAGGCCTCGACCATGGCTGCGGGAGGCTGGAGCAGGCCCCGTTTCCAAGGAGGCACACCACACAGAGACCGCTGTAGAGGTGGGGGTCTCAGGTGTGGCCTCGGCTTGTGTGCTAGTCACATCAATCAGGTCATAAATTCGGCTTGCATCGACTTTAGGGCTTACCACCGATAGTCGGGATGGTGAGGCAGTCGATGGTAGGGTGAGCGTGGACGACACTAAAATTATCTCAGTATTCCGAACCCCCGGCTCTACGATCTCCACCGACAAGGAAGGTTCCGGCCTTGTGGTTTCCTCCTCCACGGTGGCGGCTCCAGTGATATAGTCCACCCGATACTCCCGAGGAGTTTTGGCCAGTGGCGGCTGGTGGTCAAATTTTTTGGGGGGGCGCAAACGAAAAAAAAAAATATTGCAGCCTCACTGTGCCCATCACATGCAGCCACTGTGCCATGCCACCAAATGCAGCCACTGTGCCACCAAATGCAGCCACTGTGCCATGCCACCAAATGCAGCCACTGTGCCATCAATTGTCACCACTGTGCCATGCCATCAAACACAGAAACTGTGCCATCAATTGTCACCACTGTGCCATGCCATCAAATGCAGCCACTGTGCCATCAATTGTCACCTCTGTGCCATGCAACACAGCAACTGTGCCATCAATTGTCACCACTGTGCCATGCCATCATATGCAGTCACTGTGCCATCAATTGTCACCACTGTGCCATGCCATCAAACGCCACCACTGTGCCATCAATTGTCACCACTGTGCCATGCCATAAAACGCCACCACTGTGCCATCAATTGTCACCAATGTGCCATGCCATCAAACGCAGCTACTGTGCCCATCAATTGTCACCAATGTGCCATGCCATCAAACGCAGCTACTGTGCCCATCAATTGTCACCAATGTGCCATGCCATCATATGCAGTCACTGTGCCATCAATTGTCACCACTGTGCCATGCCATCATATGCAGTCACTGTGCCATCAATTGTCACCACTATGCCATGCCATCAAATGCAGTCACTGTGCCATCAATTGTCACCACTGTGCCATGCCATCAAATGCAGTCACTGTGCCATCAATTGTCACCACTGTGCCATGCCATCAAACGCCACCACTGTGCCATGCCATCATATGCAGTCACTGTGCCATCAATTGTCACCACTGTGCCATGCCATCATATTCAGTCACTGTGCCATCAATTGTCACCAATGTGCCATGCCATCAAACGCAGCTACTGTGCCCATCAATTGTCACCAATGTGCCATGCCATCATATGCAGTCACTGTGCCATCAATTGTCACCACTGTGCTATGCCATCATATGCAGTCACTGTGCCATCAATTGTCACCACTTGTGTCAACAATTGTGCCATGCCATCAAACGCCACCACTGTGCCATCAATTGTCACCAATGTGCCATGCCATCAAAAGCAGCTACTGTGTCCATCAATTGTCACCACAGTGCCATGCCATCAAATGCAGTCACTGTGCAATCAATTGTCACCACTGTGCCATGCCATCAAACGCAGTCACTATGCCATCAATTGTCACCTCTGTGCCATGCCATCAAATGCAGTCACTGTGCCATCAATTGTCACCACTGTGCCATGCCATCAAATGCAGTCACTGTGCCATCAATTGTCACCACTGTGCCATGCCACCAAACGCCACCACTGTGCCATCAATTGTCACCACTGTGCCACGCCATCAAACGCCACCACTGTGCCATCAATTGTCACCACTGTGCCATGCCATCAAATGCAGTCACTGTGCCATCAATTGTCACCACTGTGCCATGCCATGAACGCCACCACTGTGCCATCAATTGTCACCACTGTGCCATGCCATCATATGCAGTCACTGTGCCATCAATTGTCACCACTGTGCCATGCCATCATATGCAGTCACTGTGCCATCAATTGTCACCACTGTGCCATGCCATCATATTCAGTCACTGTGCCATCAATTGTCACCACTGTGCCCCATGCCACTGTGCTCATTGTCGCCTCTGTGCCCCATGATGCCACTGTGCCCCATGATGCCACTGTGCCCCATGCCACTGTGCCCCATGCTGCCACTGTGCCCCATGCTGCCACTGTGCCCCATGCTGCCCCTTTCCCTGTAAAAAAAAATCACTTACCTGACGCTTCCATGTCCTCCCTCGATGTCTTCTGCCGCCGTGGAGAAGCTTCAGCCAATCAGGTTCCTGAAAAACCAGAATCCGGGAACCTGATTGGCTGAAACGGCTGTCAGTCTAATGCAAGGACCGCAGGTTGCCTGCGCTCCGAGCATAGACTTCCGAGAGCCGGAGGGCGGCACTGGAAAAGCCTATCAGAGCTGCTGGCTTTGATAGGCAGTTCCCCTCAGCCAACCAGCTGCCGCTATTCGGGTAACCGGCGTCCCATGTCCGGTAATACGAATAGACCAGGCAGCTGACAACAGTAACACACGTCCAATGCATAGCATTGAACGTGTGTTACTTGCGAGAGGGGGTGGCGCTGCAGCGCCCTCTATAGACGGCCGCCAGAACTTCGGCTAAAATGTCAAAATGACATTTTAGCCGAATAAAAGTTCTTAAAGGGCCCGTTTTTTTTTGTTTTTTTTTTTCATTTTTTTTTTTTTATTGTGACTGCGGGAGGGGGGGCGGCGCCCGTGCGCCCATATGGGCGGGCCGGCACTGGTTTTGGCAGATGACTTAATGGCAACTAAGTAGGCCCGGCATCCCCGGCACCGAGCGAACGGCTGGATCCGAATAGACAACTCCTCGCAATGAGAGCAGGACAGTCCCAAAGTCTCCGATCCTCCGCTCGACAACAGAACAAACTGTCCTTCTGTGGACATCCGGATCCCCGTGTCCGTGAGGGGTATTCCAGATGAAGCAAACATGGTAGAGGTCCCCGGCATAGACAAGGGTGGCCTCAATCTTGGAGAAGCTGTGGTTGGCAACACAGGAGCAGATCATCTCACGTGGTGCTTCCTTCTCGTGGGAGGCAACGACTGGCAAGTTTGGTGCGAAATTGGGCGTTACCTCCGATACTTTGGCGCAAAACTCTCACTGCACGTCTCACGAAGGGGTGGGTGACTCATCCCACTTGAAGAACTTGTCCAGACAAGCTGCAGGCGCGTGCTTCACTGCACTTATGCCCAAGCTCAGCGGTTCGAGGTTAACTCCCTCGTTGCCGGATAGTTCAATACACGATTCTCTTCTCTTAATAAACGTTTTACTCACAGTCTCTGTTGCTAAGTGTAACAGCCGATATCCTGGACGATCCCCCACGTGTAGCGATACCCCCTCAGTGGCCGCTGATTGATTTGGGATTGGCGTATTAAGTTACCCTTGTATGTTGTCTAGGGGTGATTGCAGTGAGCAGAGCAATAAGAGAATGTCCAAACCTGCCGCTGAAGTTTTCTGAATGCTTTATTTCCTGGTCCAACACGACCAACATCAACATGAGGTAGATAGAAAAGGTTGATGAAAGGAGATAACGTTGCGGTATCAGGCTTTGGATGAAAAAACAAGCAGTCCTGCTTTCTGCAATAGGACAGTTCATCGCCACTCTAGCCAAAGTGGGTAAAGTGCCTCCAGACAGACTTCTGCCACAAACCTGGCAGCCGGAATGTCACTTAAGGTTGCTGGGAGGAACAAGTCTCTCTCACTGACTTGGCTCTAGTAGAATTTAGCGTTTCAAGATGAAGACCTCTGCCACAGGCCCAATGTTGGACTGTAGAGCAAATCCTCCCAGAAATTTGTCTTTTCAATAGGGGTCACCAGTTGATAGTCTATGTTTATCTGTCAGTTCCTGGTGACCAGATCCCCGATGGTTCATTCAAGCCCTTTTGGATCACCTGCCACCCGCGAAGAACCCTGAAAAATGGCGCCTGCCACAGATATACCCCTCCCCAGCATGTTCCGCGAGGGAAAACTCCTCCAATTGGCTGCTGGGGAAAAGTGGCTCTGCTTGAATCCCTTTGGTGCCACCTGCCACCCAGAGATGGAACTACATCTCTGGAGCACAGAATGACCCACAGGATAATTCAGGGCTGACAGCAGCCCAATTTAGCAAAATTAGGAGTGGGAGCAACATAACTCTCCCACTAACTTTAGTGTAGCACCTTTTCTGAAAGAAAGGAGGTGCTACATTTGTGTTCTTTCCTAAATGTACATAATATAACTGGGTACTAACATTTATAGGTTTTTTGACTATTCATTCTTTATTTATTTTAATAACATACAAAATTTTCAATTGTTCATTAGGGATCGAGAGGAGAAACTGTTCCTTATACCTAAATCACACATTTAGAACATCGATATACAAAATACTATAATAAAGTTTACTTTACTGTTCTGGGAAGTAGGTACTCTCTAAATTATAAAAACATCCGGGCTGTTCGTTTCTGACTTTTATTATCATGTTTGCTCTTTAGCCTTTCTTCGTTTAGTCATTCTCAGCTAGCGTTCTTATCTCATCGGGGATAGCGCCCTTTTTCTCCATCCATAGTTTCCACATTTTCTCAAAGTACCTAAGGTTTCCTCTTTTTATATAAACTGCTCTTTCTTTACAGATGGACTCATTTATTGCCCTTATCCATTCACTTACTGTCGGTGGTGAAGCTGCCTGCCTCCTTGTAGCTATTAATTTTCTGGCTTGAAATAGACATCTCGATATTGCAACTGTGGTGCTCCTTTTCTCCTTCCGTTCCTGCCTATAGCCTAGTATACACAATGTGGCCTCTAGCTCCAGCGGGTTTCCAAATATATCTCTCAGTGTGTCGAGCACCCCCTCCGAATAACGAACCAGCTTTGGGCAGCGCCACACCATGTGCACTAGGTCTCCCTGCCCCTGGCATCTAGGGCACTTATCATCTGGTCTTTTACCAAATTTGAATAATCGCTTAGGCGTATATTAAGCTCTGTTTATCAGCATCAATTGGGAAATCTCTAATATTCTCTTCCACTGTTCTTGTGATATTTCTCCAATATCTTCCTACCAACGTTCTTTTATTTTAAGCAGGTGTGTCCCTGTGTTGATCTTTCTAATTATCTGCGTATATATTTCAGATATGAGTCCCTAAGTTGAGCCCCCTTTAACTAACTTTTGAAATAGGAGCATTTTGTTCCACACTAATTTTTGTGTCTTAAACTGGACTTCAAGGGCATGCCCTACCTGAAGATAGGTAAAGAATGAGTGTTGCGGGATATTGAATTCCTCCTTCAATTCCTGAAAATTTCTATAGGTATCTCCCTTATACAAGTGTATCAGTCTCTTTATGCCGCATCTTTCCCAATCACCCACCTTTCCTATCCATAGTATTTCATGTAACACAGGCCGCGTACACATGATCAAATCTATCTGCTGGAAACGGTCGGCCCGACCGTCCCAGCAGACAGATTCAGTCGTGTGTACGGGCGAGCCGACGGATTTGGCCAGCCAACAGATTTGAAAGCATGCTTTCAAATCTGTCGGCTGGGAACCCGTCCGCCCGACATGTCTCCTGGTTAGTACGCTAACCAGCAGACATGTCTTCTCGCACACGCGTGGAATGGTTTTGACTCATGCGCGGAACTGTTTTACTTCCTGGTGCGGTGATGTGGCGGCGTCAACGTCACTGCCACGTCAGCGCGCCGTCTGCCGGCGGGGATTTTGGTTTGATCGTGTGTACACGATCAAACCAATACGTCCCCAGCAGACAGATTTGTTCAAATCGGTCTGTCCGACCGATTTGAACAAATCTGTCTGCTTGTGTGTATGGGGCCTAAGGCCTTGTACACATGAGCAGACACATTTGTTCAAATCGGTCGGACAGACCGATTTGAACAAATATGTCTGCTGGGGACATATTGGTTTGATCGTGTACACACAATCAAACCAAAATCCCCGCCGGCAGACGGCGCGCTGACGTGGCCGTGACGTTGACGCCGCCACGTCACCGCACCAGGAAGTAAAACACTTACGCGCATGCGTCGAAACCATTCGACGCTTGTGCGAGAAGACATGTCTGCTGGTTAGCGTACTAACCAGCAGACATGTTGGGCGGACAGGTTCCCAGCCGACAGATTTGAAAGCATGCTTTCAAATCTGTCTGCTGGGCAAATCCGTCGGCTCGCCTGTACACATGATCGAATCTGTCTGCTGGGACGGTCGGGCCGACCGTTTCCAGCAGACAGATTTGATCATGTGTATGCGGCCTTAGAGTTATTCCATAGGGGGGTGTACTCATTAAATCCAGTGTAGCCCATTAGCTTCTTAACTTTTTCCCATATTTTGACTATCATTTTAATTGTTGGAGTCCTATATCTAAAGGAGTCTGCTTCTAGTACTTCGATAACCGAGTCATGTGGAGCCCCAACCAACATTACTCTCCCACTAGGTGTCTCCCCTCCCATGGTATTACATCTCATTAGTTGTTGCAATTGTGCTGATAAATAATAGGACTCAGGGTGAGGGACTGCCAGTCCCCCTTCCAATATCGGAAGCTGCAATGTACGTAATCGAATTCTGGGTTGCCCCCCTTTCCATATTAATTCTCTGAAAAGTGTTTCAATTTTATCAAACCATTTTCTGCCAATCCAGACCGGGCTATTATGCATTATATACAGCAATTGTGGCTGCCAGATCATCTTAATTAAGCTGCATTTGCCAGCCACTGATAGCGGAAGCCGTTTCCAGATGCTAATTTTTTTTTTAAATTTAACCAATAGGGGGATTAAGTTTTTATCTATATATTGTTTGAGATCTTTTGTTACCCGTATCCCTAAATATTTCAATGTATCCACCATCTTTAATTGTGGTATTCCCACTACCCCAGCTTCTCCAATTGGGTCCACCGGTAGTAGCTCCGATTTTCCCCAATTTATCTCCAGGCCCGTAAAACTACCAAATTCCTCCACTATATTCATCGCTTTTACCAGAGAGTGTTTCGTATCCCCCAAATAAAGGAGAATATCATTGGCATAAAGCGTGATTCTTTCATCTGGTTCCATCGCTAGGGCGAAGAGCAGGGGCGACAAAGGGCACCCCTGTCTCGTCCCCCTCTCTAGCAGGATCTTTTTTGAAAATTTGTTGTTAATTCTAATTTTAGCACTGGGGCACTCATAAAGCATTTTTATCCAGCCAGTAAATTTTGGACCAAATCCGAACTTTCCCAGCACCCTCCAAATATATCCCCATTCTACACTATCGAATGCTTTTGTCACATCGAATGACAATACGGCTGTCGTTCCCTCTGACTCTGTCGGGGTTTGTAAATTTAAGAAGGTTCTTCTTATATTCATACTGGTAGATCTATTGGCTATGAATCCTGTTTGATCTGGATGAATCAGTTTTGAGATCAACCTATTAAGCCTTGCTGCCAAGACTTTGGCCACTATCTTAGCATCTGAGCACAGAAGCGAGATTGGTCTGTATGCAGGTCTAAGGGGTCCTTTCCTTCTTTTAAAATTAGTATTATAGTAGCTTCCAACATTGACACTGGGAGTCTCCCCTTCGTGGCCGCGCCATTCAATGCTTTTAACAGCTCAGGCACTAAAATTTCTCCGTAGTATTTATAAATTTCTGACGGAAGTCCATCTGGACCAGGGGCCTTTTGATTTGCCATATCAGCCACTGCTTGCTGAATCTCTATAAGTGATATTGGAATTTCCAACTCGTCTCTTTCTGCTTGTGTAATAGATGGGATTTCCAACCTCCCCAGGAACTCCTCCATTTCTACTTCCATCCCCACCTTCTGTGCGGTATATAACTTTTCATAATATCCCTGGAAGGTCTGCACTATCTCTGCTGTATCTGTTGTTATTGTGCCTCCTGCATCTCTAATGGCCCGAATATCAGAGGGTGGAGAGTTCGACTTTACCAGTTGCGCCAACATCCTTCCAACACTCTCACCCTCTACGAAGGCAGACTGTCGCAAAAAGACTCGTCTTTCCACCTCTCTCATAATTACCATCCTATACGCTAGTTGTTTTTCTAGCCATATTGCTTTCTTCTCTAAGGTAGGGTCCGTTACGTGATTATTTTCTGCCGCCAATGCTACTCTACGGGTGTTTTGTTCTCCATCTCTCGACTGTTTATTAAATGTAGCCACTTGCTGAATCAGGATACCCCTCAGATATGCCTTCAGGGTATCCCATATTATTCCCGTCCCTGTAGAGCCTTCATTCAGATCCACAAATTCCCTAAGTTTGGGCAAAATCCCATCTGCTTCTTTTATTAGCTCCAACCAGTAAGGGTTAATTTGCCATTCTTTCCTATTGGGGGAACCATTGGGGAGTGATCTGAAACTCCTCTTGGCAAGTATTCTATCTTTCCCATAATCTTTCCCATAATCCTCATTCCCCAGGGCCATATCTATCCTGGAGAGTGTTTAGTGCGTGCTTGAGTAACAAGAGTATTGCTGGATGCCCGGGCTCCTCACTCTCCACAGATCAGCTAGTCCCAGTTCTTCCATAAATTGACTAAAACGGCTTTTCCCTATGGAGTCCGAATCTGGTGGTATCGGAAACCTATCGAACCCTGGGTCTAATACCTCATTGAAATCTCCTACCGCTACTACCGGTATATCTCCCTTACCTTGAATAAATTATTCAATTTAATCTTAACATTATATCTATTTTAAAAGGCGGGGGGATATAAATATTTGCTATTATATAGGTTCTATTATGAATTGTACAATGCAGAAAAACATATCGGCCATTCTCATCTATGCTGGTCTGTCTGCAGGTAAACCCCATCCCTGCTTTCACCATAACTCCCACTCCTCTCGAGTAAGACGAGTGTACTGAGTGAAACTGGATTGGGTATTTTTTGCTTTGGAGATATTGGATTGTAGCCCTTCTTAAGTGTGTTTCCTGCAGGCAGATCAGATCCACCCCATATTTTTCCATAGTCGAGAGTACTTTTAGCTATTGTCCCCAGGCCCCTAACATTCCATGAGCCCATCTTTAATGTCTTATTCTGCATTCAAAGATGTGAAGTATAGCATACCATAAAGGGTCATGGCTACCTGGCACAAGAAACTAGCCCTACTACAAAAACCATTACAAGAAAACGAAAAACAAAGAAAAACCACAGATGCATAGCTCCTCATTACCCCTTTTTTATTATTATAACCAGTGATCCTATATCTACTACACATTACCTATACCTTTTTAAACATTATAACTCAGCACCCTAAAAGGGGGTATATAAATATATTAAAAATTATTTCAACCCGTTGTTTATTACCATACATCCTTACAGTGTATTTCATTATTTGTGCCATAACCTTAGTTTCCGTACTCTCAATATCAAAGATTATTTCTGCGCAAGTTCTAAACTCTATTTCTGTGTAACACTCTTTTTCACATTGTGTAATACCGTATAGCCTTTCAATATGTTTCATTATGTGTGCATTATCATTGATTTCCTTACTCTCCTTCAGTACCATTTTCCCATATAGTAGAGAACAATTTTTCCCTAGGTATCTAGGTACACTCGGGTACATTCGGCTAGGCTTGGCTTCGCTCGTGCTCACGCATAAACGTCACAGATCGTGAGAGCCTAGCCGAATGTACCCGAGTGTACTGCACTCGGTATATGTCGGCGGAGGCGTTCAAACTGAGCGCGGGAAGCAGGGATTCGACTCGAGACATCGCTGGAGAAGCCGGGAGGACACCACTGGAGCCGAAGACGGACGCCGGACCGGACGATGGACGCCGCGCAAGACACCAAAACTGTAAGTACTAAAAGTACTAAATGTTTTTTTTTACAGGTCAACATTAGGGGTGCGCGCTATACGAAGGAGCGCGCAATACCCCGATAAATACGGTATACATTTTTTTATGGTTGAACTGGATAGACTTGTGTCTTTTTTTAACCTGAATAACTATGTAACTATGTACCTATAGGTAAGCCTAGAATAAGGCTTACCTATAAATAGTGAAAATATCTCCTAAACATGTGCCACTTGTAGTCCGCCAATAATGTACACGGTGCATGCGCTGCGAAGAAACGAATCTCTGTGCCGTTTTTTCCCTAGCCTGTCAGTTCCCGTGCAAATGCGTGGGAGTGACGTCACGCGGCTCCGGTGAATCACAGAGCTTAGCTGAAACCCACCGATCATTCAGAGGAGGGACGGAGCACCGGTCTGCCTATGTAAACTGCTGATCTGTCAGGGAGCAAAATAAAGATCTTGTGTTTCAGCTAAGCTCTGTGATTCACCGGAGCCGCGTGACGTCAATCCCACGCATTTGCACGGGAACTGCCATTAACGGCACAGGCTAGGGAAAAAATGGCACAGAGTTTAGTTTCTTCCCAGCGCATGCACCGTGTACATTATTGGCGGACTACAAGTGGCACATGTTTAGGAGATATTTTCACTATTTATAGATAAGCCTTATTCTAGGCTTACCTATAGGTACATAGTTACATAGATAGTCAGGTTAAAAAAAGACACAAGTCTATCCAGTTCAACCATAAAAAAAATGATACCGTATTTATCGGGGTATTGCGCGCTCCTTCTTATTCAAGGGGGCTCCCAGATTCCGATAAGCCTCCCGTCCGCATACTGAGGGCATGTGGCCTGGTACGGCTCAGGAGGGGGGGGAGGGCGCTCGCTCGTCCCCATTCCTTTTCTGACCGGCCGGGCGGCGTGCTTTGGATACGGGTCTGGTATGGATTGTGGGGGACCCCCATGCCGTTTTTTCGGCGTGGGGGGGTCTCCTTACAACCCATACCAGACCTAAGGGCCTGGTATGCTCCTGGGGGGGGAACCCATGCCGGATTTTTATTTAAAAATCCGGCGGAGAGTTCCCCCTCAGGATTCATACCAAACGCCGTGTGTAGAATTGGCGGGAATCCAAGTCGCATCCCCGTTGTTTCTATGACGCACTCACTGGAATGTGCTTTTACTATTCCAGCGAGTGTGAGATGTCGGCACCCTCGGCAGCAGACACACTGGGCCAGATTCACGTACATCTGCGCATTATTGGACCGGCGTAGCGCACCGCCTTTACGTTATGTTGGCATACAGTTTGTTGGGCAACATGTGTGATTGCTCAGCTCCTCACTAACAGTGTTGCTTTATCTGACATGTAGACGAATTGTCTAATTTTATACCAGCTTTTATATGGTCTAATTTTAGACAGGACATTTAGCTGTTGCGCACAGCGCGTAGCCTGCGCTGCACCTACGTTCTTTTGTGGATCCCCGTAACTCCCTCATTAGCATATTTGAATAGCAAATCAATGGTGTGTCTAGCGCAGTTTTGCGCGGACGAATGCGCCTGTCTAACGAAATTACGCTGGACAAAAAAAATAGATTTCTTGCGTATCTCGTTTTGGGAATGCCGTGCATTGAAACGCATGCGGACAATTAGACTTACGCCGCGCATCTCCTGTAACGCCGGCGTAATCGCTCTGTGAATCTGGCCCAATATATATACATATATATATATATATAAAATGTTTGGTGGTTCTAAGTAATTACCTAGCAAAAAATATTGATTTTTACTTGTAAACAACAAATGCCAGAAAAATGCTTGGTCTTGAAGTTTTATTGTCTTATCTGTCAATGTATATGTGTTACTGTCAAGCACAGGAGAATATACCGCTGCTAAGCTTTTTGTAGCTTTTTCTTATAAAGTAAACTTTGGAATGTATTGTTCTTTGCTACAATGTTATAAAAGTACTGCCTACGGAGAGATTCGCTTTCACCTTTGACCAGAGTTTTATATTATGGTCTCCTACAAGAAGAAAAAGTCCACGTCTATTTCAAGAGGCTTCACTTACCGCATGCCAAATGAAGGCAATGTGAGACATCACTGTTGTACAGTAAACAATGGGCAGTACACCTATTTGTGTCTGTTGCCAGCAGAATTAGTTATATTTCACCCTGACTCTTAGCCGACCTTCATTTCGCATGCAGAAAGTGCAGCCATCGGCCTCTGAAATAGGAAAACACATTTAGAATAAACATTTTATAAGGTCTATCTATCTCTTAAAATTCTTTGACCATGATGTTGAAAGAAAACAATATAATATTTCCCAACGGAATGAATTTCTGATGTAAAGACTGTGTATGTATGATCTCTGCACAGTGACATGATTCTGTGTCCACCAGAAATGTACGCAAAGTTCACACGTTCAATATAGTATAATTAAAACCATCATTCATTGCCTTGCGCTATTAGCATTAGAATAATTAAAAGCATTGGAAATGAAATTGCTGAGAAAACCATTAAAGGTGATTAGCAGCTGCTTAAAATGCATTTTGCCAAGCTGCTGTCACGTAGCTCTCAAAAGTAGGTGAGCGCTGCGTCATCTGTCACTTTTATTTCCAGCACCATAATCTGAAGGTTTCCATCTCCTTCCGTGTAATTGCAGAATCTGTTAAATATCTTTTTAATTGCTGTATTTTAATAATGCAAACTTAATCAGATAGTTTTTCCAGATAAAGTATCTTTTGTCACCAGGAGATGTATAATTGGTTGTTATTGGCATATGACTACGGTGCTAACAAGCAGTCATCAACAATCTCCTTGAGGATTATGCTTATTTTTAGTTAAAGAGAAATATCTGTTTATTTCATGTTATTTTTAGATTCCTACTTAAAATATTAAAAAACTATAGGCATTTTTTTTTTCATTTTATGAGATTTGTTTTGCTCCATCAGTGTACCCATTCTGGAGATTTCCCTTCACTTCCTGTCCCATAGCCAAACAGGAAGTGAGAGGGAATCCCTGCAAATTAGGGGAATTACTTAGGGACCCCCCCCCCATATCAACAGAACTAGTATGCCCATTGGAAGATTTCCCCTCTATTACATTTCTTGGAACGACCCAAAACTTGGGATTTTCTTTTTACTTCCACTTTCACTGGTAATGGTAAACAGAGAGTGTGAATCTCCTTAAAGCAGAGTTCCGGATGAAATCTTACTTTTAAGCTAAAAATATCCCTAGAATACTCATGCTTCGTCCAATGTAACAAAGGTATGTTGTAAAATATGCTTTCTATATTATGTTTTGTATTTGTGCAGCATCGTTTTCTTACTTTGTGAAGTTCCTGCACAGTGTGGCAATCTCCAGTGTGGGTGTCTGAAGCCGCAGTGCCCTTCTTCCTGGATTCCGTATATGCTAGCTACCCAGCATGCACCTGCCGATCTCATGCACATGCAGCACAGCCATGCCAATCTGACCAAGAATTTCTATAGACGCAAATGTTAAATGTTACTGGAGCCATGCCATTCCAAGCTGGCCAAGAATTTCCAAAGACACCACTGTTAAATGTTACGGGAGCCGTGCCATGCCAATCTGACCAAGATCTTCCAGGAGCCAATACAAAACCGGAAATGATGTATGGCGCCGTGGGGGCTAAAGAAGGAAGTGAAATTAGATATAGGCATAAGTCAGTTAAGTGAACAGAAAAATTTATTGCAAATTCATTTTAAGGATGCACATTAGTGCTGCATGGTGAGGAGTAAAAAGTGGAACTCTGCTTTAACAGACAGCTTACAAAAGCTTTAAACACCCCAACCCATTGCCTAAATATTAACCTTTTGTAAAGCTTTAAAGGTCACTCACAAAGCCAACAGCAATAATGTATTACTTGTGTATAAGGAATAACAATATGGCCAAAAGATGTTTCTGCTGCTGATGGCAAAGATTAGATCCAGAGGAGATAAAAATAAAAATATTTCCTGTAAAAGTTGAGCTTTGGGAAATCCCTCCCACTTTCTGAGCCCCAGGGCCTGTGTTGACAGATATTTATTTTTGGTTCAGAAATTATACTCCCAATAAATTAGGAATACATAGCAGGTCACCTACACCTGCAGCGAATGCTGATTAGTCTTATGCTGGCCATACACTATACGAAAAATCGGGCAAAAATTCGGTCATTAGGCCAGTTCATTTGTTTTTGGGCCAGTTAACCACTTAAGCCCTGGACCATTATGCAGCTTAAAGACCAGGCCACTTTTTGCGATTCGGCACTGCGTCGCTTCAACTGAAAATTGCGCGGTCCTGCGACGTAGCTCCCACGAATACACCTTTCTTTAGGTAGTATTTGATCACCTCTGCGGTTTTTATTTTTTGTGCTATAAACAAAAATAAAGCGCCAATTTTGAAAAAAACATAATATTTTTTACTTTTTGCTATAATAAATATCCCCCAAAAATATATAGAAAAAAAACATTTTTTTTCCTCAGTTTAGGCCGATACATATTCTTCTAGATATTTTTGGTAAAAAATAGCAATAAGCGTTTATTGATTGGTTGTGCAAAATGTATAGCTTCTACAAAATAGGGGATAGTCTTATTGCATTTTTATTAATATTTATTTTTCTAGTAATGGCGGCGATCAGCGATTTTTTTTCATGACTGCGATATTATGGCAGACACATCGGACACTTTTGACACTATTTTGGGGACCATTGTAATTTTTACTGCAAGCAGTGCTATAAAAATGCACTGGTTACTGTAAAAATGACACTAGCAGTGAGGGAGTTAACCAGGAGGGGGCGCTGTAGGGGTTAAGTGTGCGCTAATGTGTGATTCTTGCTGTGTGGGGGGTGGCTTGGTGTGTGACGTCACTGATCGTCGTTCCCTATGACAGGGAACAGACGATCAGTGACAGGCTCACTAGGAAGCACGGGGTGAGGTTTGTTTACACTGTGACCCAATCGTGGGACACCAGCGGTGATCGGATCCGCTGTTCCTGTGGGAACGATCACAGAGAAGAGGACCAACTTACGGCTGGTATCTTAAAGAGGACGTACATGTCCGCCTTGTGCCCAGCCACGCCATTTTGTCGACGTATATCGTCGTGCGGCGGTCCTCAATCGGTTAATGTGCACAAGATCGATAAAGTTTGGAAATTTTCTGAACGAACGATAAATTCAAAGGTTAATAAAATATTTTGCTTATGGCTTGTTTTCTCATTTGTTGTCCCCATATACCCCACTGTTTCATTTAAAGTCCCAAATTCCCTTTGTTGCAATTTTCCGCATATGGGATGGAGATATAGTATGGATGTAATCTCATATAAAGTCCACACACTAGGATGGAGATACATCACAGAGGTATTCTCATTTAAAGTCCCAAACACCTCCGGGTGTCCCCCCCTTTTTTCCTTATAGTACCAGGGATGGAAACAGTGGTTGGCAAACTGGCAGTGCTCCCCTGCCAGTTTTATATGGGGCTGTCCGTATTAAGTGTGCATTACTTGTTCACACAAACGGCATACGTTTATTTATTTATTTATTTATTATGGTTCAATTTGCCACTCAGTTGCTGAACACACCACTTAGCCCCTTTCACGCATTGTTTAGACCTCCTTTTTTTCTGTATCCTGGGACAGCGATGCACTCACTGTGCTTCCCTTCCTCCCCTTTTGGGGGTACGGGCAGTAACCGTCAGTGCATCGGCGTCACGTGCCATCCGGATGATGCCCTTGTTGGGTGTCGCCCTGTTGAATGGTTAGTATCCATCACAGCTGATTGAGTGGGTGTGTGCAGTGTCTCTTCAGCACAGGCAATTGTGCCGTCTGATTGAGGGCCCGGCCCCCCACACTGTCCAGCTGACGTGACGTTGGGGGCAGTCTGGTGCAATTGCTGGATGCATTATAAAGCACCTTCCCACCTATTCAGCCAGTGGCCATTTCCATGCAGTCCCTACAGCCGTTACTAGCTGTGACCATCCAACTCGCATTCCAGGTATCCCTTGTTAATCTCCAAGTATTTTTTATGCCTTTACTCCCTTACTATGTGGGTCACGGTTTGATGGACCTATTTATTTACTCATTACAGACATTCACCTGCACTATGAGGATACATTTTAATTCATTACTTATGGTCGCCTGCTGTCTGGGAAGGATGCTTTGTGTGCTCTGTTATTTGCTTGCTGGTCTGCCACCTCTGTCCCGGGACGGGAATATGTTTGGTCTTAATTACTGTAGAACTTTGGCATACTATGTAAGTAACCAGAATTGATTTACCACCTTTTCTGGTGGATTTAATTTTTAATACTTTGATCATTAATCAAATCTGTATTCCAGATATCCCACCACATCAGCCCCTGAGGAGTGTTTTCATATACACAAAATGCCGCATCGGGCTTACAAAGATGTAGCTATACGCGTTTATGGGACCCATTCTGATTAATCAGTACTTTTATGATCTATTTATATTTTATGGGCCAGATTCAGCAACACTTGCGCTGGAGTATTTCGATATGCGCCGCGTAACTGTGAAGATGCGCCGTCGTTTCTATGTGCCCGTACCCACCAAACTAGATGCGCCCAATAACGGGCCATTTGCGACCGGCGGAACGTTCCGACGCCAGAGTATCGTCAGCGCTTAATTTCGCTTGGCGCATCAGTCGCGCCTATTGATTTCCCCTGCAAATATGCAAATGAGGGATTTTTCCCAATTCACGAACGGATTAGCACCATACGCTGGCTACATGCGCCGCGCGTATCTCGTCCGTCCGGTGCAAAGTTATTTCTACAAAAGGCTGCTTTATCTTTACTCCAGATGGCCACAGGTCAGCAGGAGAGCAGCTACAGCAGCGTTACCAACGATAAGAGCTAGCTGAGCACCCCCACTTGCAGGACAACACCTCTGTCCATGCTTGTCTGTCAAATTTTACAGCCATGGAGGAAGACATCATAGGTCTCCATAGCCGAGATGACGGCTGACAGCTCCTGGCCATTAAAGTTCAGCTTTCTCCTGTGTGTTTGCGGGGAACGGGAGCAGCCATCTCAGAACAAAAGTAACATCACTGCGGGGAGGGGCTTCTACGGGCGCATTTAAACGCCCAACGGAAGGCATTGCGCTGACGTTTCCCGTGAAGTGGTGCTGACGGAAGTTGTGAGCATGCGCACAAAGGGGGCGAGTGGAGCCTCACTCACTGCGCATGCTCCGTAGTTGATGCGCTGAACGTAAGCCTCTGCGCTGGGCTCCGCCCATCATTTACATATGATCACACCCACTTCCCCTTGCGTCGGGTTACGCCAGCGCATTATCGTTACTCTGGCGCAAGTTTACGCGCAACTGCTATGTGAATAACAGTACTTGCGCTGAAAGGGTCGTCAGAGTAATGTAAATGAGAAGCGTTACTCTGGAGCAAAGATGCTCTCATCTACCTGAATCTGGCCCTATATGTTATTTACTGCGTGGCTATGCTCAGCCTCTATGTGGTTATATATGTTGCCATTGACTGTTTGTATTTTTATACCAACTATTGTATTAGGTATCAAATGTATGTTCTGTACTTTTGTACATGCTAATTGTTTGTTTACCATATGTTCTATTCTTTCAATACACAAATATTTTGCTTATGGCTTGTTTTCTCATTTTTTGTCCCCATATACCCCAGTGTTTCATTTAAAGTCCCAAATTCCCTTTGTTGCAATTTTCCGCATATGGGATGGAGATATAGTATGGATGTAATCTCATATAAAGTCCACACACTAGGATGGAGATACATCACAGAGGTATTCTCATTTAAAGTCCCAAACACCTCCGGGTGTCCTCCCCTTTTTTCCTGATAAACTCAAAGGTTAATGTGTTTCCCGTCTGAATCGTTTGCAATTGTATCCTGTTCCTAGTTCCTGTCAGTCCATCCCCCACACAGTTAGAAAACACTTGCAGGGAACACACTTAACTCTTTGATAACCCTTGATGTTATCCCTTTCCCTGCCAGTGTCATTTATACAGTGCACAGTGCATTTTTTAGCACTGATCACTGTGCTGGTGCCACTGGTACCCAAAAAGTGTCACTTAGGGTCAGATGTATCCACTGCAATGTCGCAGTCCCATTATAAATCGCTGATCACCGCCATTACAGTAAAAACTATTTGTAGACACTATGGGCCAGATTCTGAAAGAAGATACAATGGCGTATCTCCAGATACGCCGTCGTATCTCTGTTTGTGCGGCTGTGTATCTATGCGACTGATTCTTAGAATCAGTTACGCATAGTGTAACGGAATGACCCGTGACAGACTGAGATTCTCCTATGTCTAGGGTCATCTTATGTCCACTAGGGCCATAGGGTGATAAAGACATTATATCATGTATTTCAGAAGATGGGACATTAATAATAATTCATATTGCAGGACTGGAATATTACAAGGTGTTCCTATTTGACATCTGTTACACAGAAAGGGGACATTACAAGCTTATTCAATGCTTAGCTCAGGGTTTTGAAATGTTAAGTGAAATCTGGCTTGTGAAATACCTTTCAATCTGTTGAAAAGGTGTTAATTGCATCTAGTTCTAGACAATACATTGTCTATGGTACACAAAGGTGTCAGAGACAGTACGTCTGTCTAGAATGTGATTGAGGTTCCTTATATGGGTGTGAAGATTATCTGTGATTGTGTATTATTCAAAAGGGAAAATCATTGTGTGATAGTATTTGGTTTTGATGTCATTATCTAGTTAAGTCGAGTTAAGTCTATTGATGATGTCTAGCTACGATTAGATAATTAGCCTCAGTGTGTGAATAGGGGGGTGGGGACTGCATTGTCCTGTGATTACTTGTACTGTATAAAAAAGTTGAGAAGAGACCAATAAAGTGTTCATATCTTTGGAAGCAAGTACAGAGATGAGTCTCATCTTGATTATGGGAATTGATATGGATCGTGTATGCAGTATTGTTGGAGTGTGTCGGATAAGCTTGTCGTGGCTGGATGGAAGGTCGTAAACGGTGGTGACCGTTACACATAGATTTTGCTTAGATCCGACTGGCGTAAGTCACTTACACCGTCGGATCTAAATTGCAATGTTACGCTGGCCGCTAGGTGGCGTTTACGTTTTCTGCGTCGAATATGCAAATGAGCCTGATACGCCGATTCCCCAACGCATTTGCCCCCCGTCGTTGTAGTTTACGTCGTTTGCGTAAGCGTAATGTTACCCCTGCTATATGAGGGGTAACTTTGCGTAGGTGATGCGTACGCCATGTTAAGTATGGACGTCGGGTCAGCGTCGCTTTTTCCGTTGTTTACGTAACTCGTTCGAGAATAGGGCTTTGCGTTAACTACGTTCACGTCGAAACCAATGTATTTGCGGCGTAATTTGGAGCATGCGCACATTTACGGCCGGCGCATGCGCCGTTCGTTCGGTGCGGGGGCGCGCTTAATTTAAATACAAGACGCCCCCTTTGAATTACGTGGGGATACGCTGGGCCATTTACACTACGCTGCCGCAAATTATGGAGCAAGTGCTTTGAGAATACTGGGGGTGGTGTGTAAAACTGCGCTGCTAAAAATGAATAAATTTGGCTGCTAAACACGGCTACTGAAAAACAAGAAGCAAAAAACAAAATAGGAACGTGGTAGTGTAGCGCTCAGAGTACCAAAATGTAACTATAAAGCTATACATATAAATGGTGTGTAAAACACAAAGAGTGATCTGTGCGTCAACATAAAAATAATATCATAACTCATAAAATTGAAATAAAGTTCATGAAATAAAGTTCATAAATTCCAGTGACACAAATGATGCTTGATGTTCAGAAGTGAAAAAGAAAAAATCCCGCCACCGGTGAAGATGCAGGCTTACCAGATGAAATGGACTCTAAGAAAATTATATTTCTAGAGTCGGTCAGGCTTGGTATATGCTCAGATCTTGATATAAGGTGTCCCTCAGGGAAGGGATCAGCAGATATCTGTGATGTAGATTCCAATGGCCCCGAGATTGGTTAGAGGTCTCTCGTTCACGGAAAAAATATTGGTCATCCGTCTCAAAGATGGCATATATAAATGGAAAGGAGAAGAGGGGACGCCATAGTGTAACACTTAGTCTGGAGTCACTTCCTGGTCTGGCTGAGCGGGGATGGGCGTGTTGATTTTGTTCTTTCCTGTGCGCTTTCTTTTTCACTTCTGAACATCAAGCATCATTTGTGTCACTGGAATTTATGAACTTTATTTCATGAACTTTATTTCAATTTTATGAGTTATGATATTATTTTTATGTTGACGCACAGATCACTCTTTGTGTTTTACACACCATTTATATGTATAGCTTTATAGTTACATTTTGGTACTCTGAGCGCTACACTACCACGTTCCTGCTTTGAGAATACTGCACTTGCATCTCTAAGTTGCGGCGGCGTAGTGTAAATAGGAAACGCTACGCCGCCGCACATCTACGAGAATCTGGCCCTATAACTTTTGCGCAAACCTATCAATATACGTTATTTTGCTCCTAACACAATCTGAACTTTCTAAACAGTAAACAAAGCTGAAGACAGCAGATATACATGTAAAACTTATATGGGGAGATTTGTTTCATCTCTGTGTATCATCATAGGCTGTTCACTTCACTGGGTATATGTGAGGGTTTATATGCACTTTAAGGCCAGATTCTGTTGATACACCGCGTAAATTCTAGGATGCGCCGGCATATCTTTTTTCTGTATTCAGAAAGCAAGATATGCCGGAATTTTGCTAAGATACGAGCGGCGTAAGGATGCATTCACACCTAGGCATTTTTACGCTCGACGCCCGACGCTATTGCAGCCTGAAATACGCTGGAGGGGTGATTTAACATTGTCGGCTATGGAGATGGTTCACATCTCCACGCCGAACGCCGAAACGCCGTACGTCTGAAGCTCAAAACAAGTCCCGGACCCTTTTTTTCAGGCGGCTTCGGCGTTCGGCATAGCCGACAATGTTAAAATCACCTCTCCATCGAAAACAAGGCTAAAAAACGACGCGTTTTGTCCCAGCAAATCGCGGGACAAAATGCCGCAATACGCCGCGCTAGAGTGTGAATGCAGCCTTAGTCTCTTACGCCGTCGTATCTTATTTGCATATTTATGCTAGCCTCCTGGTGGCGCTTCTGTAGAATATACAAATTAGGCAAATACGCCGATTCACGAACGTAGTTGCGCCCGGCGTATCTATTTGCGTCGTTTACGTAAGGCGTCGGACCGGTATAAAGTCACCCCTGCTATATGAGGCGCAGGCAATGTTAAGTATGGACGTCGGGACAGCGTTGAATTTTCCGATGTTTACGTTGTTTGCGTAAGTCGTTCGTGAATAGGGCTGTGCATAAGTTACCTTCACGTCAAAAGCATTGACTATTTGCAACGTGATTTCGAGCATGCGCACTGGCATATGTCAATGGACGGCGCATGCGCCGTTCGTTCGACGCATCATTTACGTGGGGTCACGAGTCATTAACATACAACACGCCCCCTACCTGCCTATTTTGAATTACGCAAGCTTACGCCGGCAACCATTTACACTACACCGACATAACTTACAGCGCAAGTTCTTTCTGAATAAGGAACCTGCCTCACTAAGTTACGGCGGCGTAGTGTATCTGAGATACGCTACGCCCGTCTAAAGATAGGCGATTGTTTCTGAATCTGGCCCTCAGTGTTTGGGTTTACTACTTCACAGAAAACCAAGATTCCCATTCTTGCACACAAGCTATAAAACCACTGATACAAATGACAACCTGCTTACTCAGTAGATAGATAGTAGGTAGATTCAGACAAGTTTAACCATTAAGCCCCAAAATCATCTACATAGCTAGAGTTATACAGACTTTAAGTACCTCCATCCTGCTACTAAATAACTAGTAAATAACTGCTGAACAGTCGGCTTCCTATGGAGTCAGCTACACAAACACTACGTAATAGCTTCTTGTAGACATACATCACACATGAACAGAGCATTGTGCATGTTTGCAAGATACATTGATACTATAGTCTACACATATAGCTTACTCCATAGAAAACAATTTGTTTAGCATTCATTTGCTACACCCATCCATCATTCGCTAGTCATTTTGTTAGCAAGATTGGGTTGCTAAAAGTCTCTTTTATACTTTAGGTCAGTGCTCTCCAAACTGTGACCCAGGGGCCAGATGCAGCCCTTTGCTTGCTTTTATCCAGCCCTTGGAGCACTATTTTATTCATTGACCTCAGTGAAGGGGAACAATTCATCCTAATCACACCAACAATTGGGCCCAATGACACCAATGTTGGGGCACAATTCTCCTACTGACACCAAAGATGGGGCCCAATTAAACCAGTGATGGGGCACAATTCCTCCCAATAACATCAACGATAAGGCACAATTCCTAACACTGACACCAAAGATGGGGCTTTGTTTTTTTCCATTGACATCAGAACCACTTCTTCTCCCAATGGCCACAATCCAGCCCCCCTAAAGTCTAAAAGACAGTAAACTGACCCCTTGTTTAGAAAGTTTGGAGACCCTTGGTTTAGACTATTTCATGTGACTGCAAGCAAGCGGTTAAAGTTGAATTTTATTCATTGACATGCTGATGAAATTCTTATGTAGTTATCAGTCCAGCTTCGACTAATGTGGGATCCCTGTGGAAGATGGAAATTACTATAGAAGGCACCACTACTATAGTGATTGCTGCTATCTTCCTGGTTCCATGCCGAGTGCTCTGTCGCTTACTGAACACAGGGGGTCACTTCCTTGACACGAACATCATTCATGAACCTTCACGATTGAATGAATTTAAATCAAATGAATGAGAACAATGGGTTATTGATATTAAGGCTGGGAAGGAAAGGCCTAGAGGAAGCTGTTTGTTCACCAGCCAGAATATGAGACAGACTCTGTGGCTTGATGTGAAGTTCAGAGTAAGCAATTTCAGGGACTAGCCAAATTTTGACCAGTATATGAGCTCCCCACACGTAACAGAAGTTGATTGTTAATTTGACCTCTTTTGTAGTGACATGCTGGAAAATGTTCCACATATCAGTAGTTGCAGCCAGATTGGTGTATTCTGACAGTGGTAGAACCCAGTATGTGGGGATTCCTCAATCCACCTCGTTTGCATGGATGGAGAATTTTTATTTTATTTTATTCAGCTCACTGGCTGAAAAAAATTAACCTGTATGCCCAGCTTTACCTTCAAAACGGCAGATCTATATCTAGAAGGGTCCTTAGTTTTTAATTTTATTCTGTGCCAATTTATGTAAGAATTCTTATAAAAATGCTTGCAGTATGTTGCTAATGTTCCAAGCCAATACCAGAAAAATGTGTATTGCACTTTTCATGCAATGTATAAACCCAATTTCATTTAGTTTTTTATAACAGTAGAACATTGTGATTTTCTTCCTTCATTAGATAGCTGATGGATGTTAATTATGTCAACTTGATTTTAAACAGCAAACATGACATAAAAGCTGAAACATTCCAACCTCAGCATGTTGTAAGTTGGGCATTACCCAAAAATGATGCGGTTTAACCACTTCAATACCCAGCCATAGACAATTGACGGCCTGGGATGGGATTTACCATCCTAAGTGGCCGTCAATTGACGGCCTGGGTATTAGGGGCGAATATCTGGACGATGCCTGCAGCCAGAGGCATCATCCAGATATCCTCTTCTTCAGCCGGCGATTCTGCACAAAGTAAGAACGATCATAGCGGCGGTTCCGCCGCTTGATCGTTCTTACAGGCCGCGGGAGGGGACATCCCCCCCCTCCCGCCGCCATCCGGTGCTTCTCCGGGCTTACCTGTACCTTCGGGGGCCCGGAGAACGAATCGTCGGCGGCGGCAGGAAGCATAGAGATGACTGGTGACCAGATGGTCACCAGTCATCTCTATGACCGTCGGAGGACCCGGGCGCGATCTGATGACGTCACGCCCGGGTCCCCGTATGTAAACAAAGCCGCGATTGCGGCTGTAAGTCACCATTCATGAGATCGGTGAATTTTTTTTCACCGATCTCATGGTTTCCAGCCTGGAGGTGAGATGTGAGGTCTTATTGACCCCACATCTCTCCATAAAGAGGACCTGTCACACACATTTCCTATTACAAGGGATGTTTACATTCCTTGTAATAGGAATAAAAGTGGAAAAAAAAAAAAAAAAATGAAAAAAAGTGTAAAAATAAATAAAATATAAGTAAAAAAAAATAATAAAAGATAAAAAAAAAATGAAAACGCCCCTGTCCCCGATAGCTCGCGTGCAGAAGCGAACGCACACGCAAGTCCCGCCGACATATGTAAACGCCGTTTAAACCACACATGTGAGGTATCGCCGCGTGCGTTAGAGTGCCAGCAACTAATCTAGCACTAGATCTCCTCTGTAAATCTAAACTGTAACCTGTAAAAAATAAATAAAGCGTTGCCTATGGAGATTTTTAAGTACCGAAGTTTGGCGCCATTCCATGAGTGTGCGCATAATTAAAGCGTGACATGTTGGGTCTCTATTTACTCGGTGTAACATAATCTTTCACATAATACAAAAAAATTGGGCTAACTTTAGTGTTTTGTTATTTTTTTAATTCCTAAAACAATTTTTTTTACAAAAAAAAGCGTTTGAAAAATAATTGCGTAAATACCGTGCAAGATAAAACTTTGGAATGACCGTCATTTTATTCCCTAGGGTGTCTGCTAAAAAAAACATATATAATGTTTGGGGGTACTGTGTAATTTTCTAGCAAAAGAATGATGATTATTACATGTAGGAGAGAAGTGTCAGAATAGGCCCGGTATGGAGGTGGTATAAAAGCCTAGTATTGAAGCGGTTAAGAATGTTTCATTATGACACACAGAATCTGTTTTCTCAGTAGAGATATTCCTAGAATTGTATTCACTTACGACCAGGCAATCTAGATGTTTGGATTCCAAATGTACAACAATCAATACAAACATCCAAATACACCAAAAAATACAAAAACACTGTAAACCTGCTGTATATCAAAGATAACCTGACCAGTGACAGTGAATCCAACCAAAGCAAACATAAGCAAACCTAGCTAAGCTAACTAATTAAGCTATGTACAGAATGTAAGATAAATAGAGAAGTGTAGGATCAGGTATGTTGGTGAACAAGGAGCATATCAGGAATGAGCCAGAATGGATAGAAGACAGGGGTGACCCATCCATTAAGGGCACACGGGGGCTGCCCCCCGTCCATCACCGCCTCCCCTATCAATGTGTCCGGCCCTTTTCAGGACACCGGCGCATGGACTCCAATGCAGAGGGGCTTTTTTTTGAAGCACTGACTAGAGACAGAGGCTCTAATACTGTAGTCTTCAGTATATGGTGGGCTTGGGCCACAGAGAGTGCGCTCCGAGCCCACCCAGGTGTGTTACAATGGCAAATCAATATTTGCTGTTGCAAAACTGATCCTCCTCCCGGCCAATCAGGAAGCAGGTTTTGACACCGGTTACCCGATTGGCTAAAAGGACAGGCGATCCTATTGGACGCCTAGGAGGAGGGAATTCCGGTGATTCTCATTGCACCGAACTTGCTCAGGAGGATGTAGTACTCAGACATGCTCAAATTCAAAGAAGACTCATTGTATACCCTTCTGGATCATCTGTACCTTCTGTCTCAAGGACTGGTCCACCATCCTGCTTCCCAGTTGCTGACTTTAACAGCATGGCTGTTAAATCTCAGGTCCTAAGAGACAGAGGACTGTTGGATTCAGTCATCCTTGTCCCATTGAAGGCTAGAAAGTCTACTTCTTTCAAAGTCTACTATCACACCTTCAAAGCCTTTTTTTGTGTAGTACGAGACCAGAATATTTCATTCTAGGAAGTTTTCCATGGGATGCATTCTATTCTTCCTTCAATATGATCTAGATCAGCATCTGGCCTTGAGTGCCATCGAGGGACGGATCTCGATCTTAGCTTCTGTTTTCAGTGAGCATTGGCCTATTATGCCTTTGTGGAGGGTATCCCATTTCTCCCCACAGTACATTCACTATGACTCTGTAGGACTTTTTACTTGATTCTTTGTGCACTTCAGAGATGCCCTTCAATCTTATTATTGATATTCCCCTACCATCACTTCACTCACTGATGACTTTCCCATAGATAAACGGGCCAGATTCTCAAAAGAATTACGCGGTGTATCTACAGATACACCGGCGTAATTCGAATATCCCGCCGGCGTATCATTGTTTTGTATTCACAAAACAAGATACGCCGGAATTACGCTAGGATCCGACTGGCATAAGGCACTTACACCGTCGGATCCTAAATGCAATACTACGCCGGTCGCTAGGTGACGTTCCCGTCGATTTCTGCATCAAATATGCAAATGAGCGTGATACGCCGATTCCCGAACGAAGTTGCGCACCGTCGACGTAGTTTACGTAGTTTGCGTATGCGTAAGGTTACCCCTGCTATAAGGTGGTTTAACTTTACGCACGCCATGCTAAGTATGGACGTCGGGACAGCGTCTGGTTTTTACGTTGTTTACGTAACTCGTCGCGAATAGGCCTTTACGTTAATTACGTTGCCGTTGTAATCGCTGTATTTGTGCCGTACGACAGAGCATGCGCAGTGGCCTACATTTAAGGCCGGCGCGTGCGCAGTTCGTTCGGCACGGGGCGCGCTTAATTTAAATACAGCACACCCCCCTCCTTCCCTATTTGAATTACGCGGCCTTACGCCGTCCCCTTTACGCTATGCCGACGCAAATTACGGAGCAAGTGCTTTGAGAATACAGCACTTGCCCGTAAAAACTGCATAGGCGTAGCGTAAATTGGATACGCCGCAAATACGCTATGTTTTGAGAATCTGGCCCAACATCTGCAGCAGCCTTATTGTGTAAAAAGCCTTTCAATGTGTTACATAAGGATAGGGATGAACTGAGGCCTTAAGCCTCCTTTCTCCCTATGGTGGTTCCTGGAGGGTTGTAAAGCCTTGAGAGTGATGACGTTTCCATCCGGGAACTATGTTTTGCCAGTAGTCAGCACTTTGATTGTGGCAGTGTTTAACCAGAAGTGACATAATATCATTGCTCCAGAGGTTTTGGAACTACATTTCCCATGATGCTCAACTACACTGCAGAGTGCAAGAGCATCATGGGAAATGTAGTTCCAAAACATCTGGAGAGCCAAGGTTCCCCATCACTGTCCTAGACCATAGAGATGGCTGGGGATACTGAGCTGCCTGATTGCACAGGAGAGCCCTGTGCGGTGCCAGGAGAGGGGGGGGGGGGGGTGCAGGAGAGGGGAGGGGGTCGGGTCCCCTCCGACTGCCTGTAAAAGCAATCATAACCCTGGTGTAGCCACTTGAAGCCAATCACGTACATCTATTTGATTTGGCGGCAAGTGGTTATTTTGAGAGTGATAACATTGGGCCAGATCCACAAAGAATAACGCCGGCGTATCTACAGATACGCCAACATAATTCCAGTTTCCCGCCAGCGTATCTTTGTTTTGTATCCACAAGACAAGATACGCCGGAATTATGCAAAGAAACGACTGGTGTAAGGATTTGACATAAAGGACCTCATTACCTGTAGGACTGAGGGGGTAGTTTATGTCTTGGAGTGCTCCTGCTCGCTCCAATATGTTGGACGCACAAAACGACCTATGTGGAAGCGCATTAGGGAGCACGTCCAAAATATTCAGAAGGCCTTCCCTAATCATAATGTATCTCGACATTTTGATGTGTGTCATCATAAAAACCCTAAAGAAATGAAATTTTGGGCCATTGCCAAATATACTCCACACTGGAGAGGCAGTCACAAAATAAGGGAATTGAGCAAATCCGAGTCTCGCTGGATACATGAGATGCAAACTCTATCTCCCAATGGCCTGAATATTGAATTTGATTTAAATTGTTTCATTTCAGATTTTTAAGACTTCTCCCTTATATTTAAATTTTACATTTTAAATATTATTTCTAAATGTTATTTTTAAATAATATTTTAATTATTTTTGCTTCTAGGTATGGATGGTTTTTATAGTTATCAGTGCAGATTAACATGTATTCATTTAATCTTATCTTAAACCGTTTAACTATTTTTTTCTCGTTTTAATACACACAGTATGGCTTATGGTCCTGTATGATATCATACGTTCAGTTTAGTACTTAGCCACTAGAGGGTGTATTTAGCTTTTTATAAATGTATCTAAATAAGTTTTTTATCATTTATATGGTTTTATTAAATATATTAAACTTATGTATATCCATGTATCTGCGTCTGCGCTCACATAGAATCTTGCTATGTGTGTAAGTTTTGTTGCCTCAATGATGTTTGTTTCTTTTCCTGTTGCTCACCCCAATGACACGCTGACAGCGAGGAGGCTATTTAAGCACAAGCTATCCTCAATCACGTAGCAACCCATGATTAAGTCACGTGCCCGTGACGTAACGCGTAGGGAGGAGCCTACGATCTAATCCGAGTCCATCGGATCGAATTGAGGAGATTGCCTACTGAGCGGCGTTTCATGCTTGCACAAAGCGGGGATTCGTGAGTGCATTTCCTGATGTACTGGATCGCATTATCCATTTGTATTTGATGTCTGTGCAATGAGGTTTTTTATTTTTCCTTTCATATACAATCTACCTATGAGTGCCTGATCACCGGACTGCAGTGGTGAGGTACTGGGATTTACATTCACAGTGAAGGAAGGCATCGTGTGTTTTTCCTGATTGGAACTTTTCTGTTTCTGCTAATCACTGTGCACATGGTTAAGGTTTTTCACATGGATTATGTGTGTTCATTAATACTTTTACCCACAGTATATGGACTTTTACTCACAGTATATGGAGAATATTCTCTCCCTGATTAGTTTGTACGTTTTACACTTATAAGTTAATATTAGCGCATCCAATATATATATATTTTCACTGGTTCTTTTGATTTTGGTAACACTCGAATAGCAGCTGTATTATTTGTTTTTTTATTAGGTGTTCCTGGGATTATTTATTTAATTAGCGATGTAGTTCTTTTTTTACAACGTTATTACGCTGTCGTCTCTTAGGTGCATATTTACGCTGAACGCTAGGGGCGCTTCCGTCTATTTCCAGCGTAAAATATGCAAATGAGCGAGATACGCAAATTGACGAACGTACGAGCGGCCGGTGCATTCCCTTTACGTCGTTTGCGTAAGTGTATCTCCGGCGTAAAGATAAACCTGCTATATGGAGGCGCAGCCAATGTTAAGTATGGACGTCGAGTCCGCGTAGTATTGGACGTCGTTCACGTCGTTTGCGTAACCCGTTCACGAATAGGGAATTGCGTAAGTTAAGTACACGTCATTTTCATTGACTATTTGCGACGTGATTTCATGCATGCGCACTGGGATACGTCCACGACCGGCGCATGCACAGTTAAAAAAAAACTTTGTTTGCGTCGGGTCATTCATAATTTAAATAATACACGCCCACCTATACCCCATTTGAATTACACCCGCGAACGCCGGCCCATTTACGCTACGCCGCCGTAAGTTACAGCGGCAAATCCTTGTGGATAAGCATACGCCGCTATAAGTGTAAATTAGCGGCGAGCCTTTGTGGATCTGGCCCATTATGTTTTGCCAGTAGTCAGCACTTTGATTGTGCAGGCCCTTATGAGTTGGGTGTTTTTCAGAAGTTTGGTGCTTCACCCCCCAGGAGACTGGACGGCTCCACACAGGAGAATGTAGGAGTCAGTGCAGCCAGAATAGATGCATGTGTGCACAGAATTGAAAGTGTTGAGTATTGTCTGTTAGGGAAGCAGACTAGGGCCTGAGGCCAAAACAGGGGTGCATGAGAAAAACTAGGAGGCTTGTAAGCGTATACTGTTATGGCAATAGAATGCTGAAAAACCACTCTAAGGCCTTGTACACACGAGGGAATAAATCCGCTGAAGATGGTCCGACGGACCATTTCAGCGGAAAAATCCCCTCGTGTGTAGGGGCAAACGGACGCTTTTTGCTGGATTCATCCGGCGGAAAAATTCCAAAGCATGCTTTGAAATATTTCCGCCGGATAGCTGGCTGGCAGATATGTCCGCTGGTTAGTACGGCAAACCAGCGGACATATCTTGCCGCACATGCGTCGTATCCTGTGAATGGATCCGACGCATGCGCGCGGAAGTGTTTACTTCCTGGTGCGGTGACGTGGCGGTCACGTGGCGGCGTCAACGTCACCGCCGCGTCACCGCGCTATCCGCCGGCGGGGAATTTGATCCGATGGTGTGTACAGCCATCGGATCAAAAAATCCCGGCGCAAATATACGCTGTAAACGGTCCGGGGACCGTTTACAGCGGATATTTCCCGTCGTGTGTACAAGGCCTCAGAGTAACCTTTTTTTTTTTTTTTAACTTTCTTTTATATAAAAGTGGGCAAGAAAGTATTAAAATGTAGATTTTCCAAGTGAACCGTGTCCTTGGAAGCACTGCCTTTGAGCTAAAATCCCACACATGGCTCTAGAAAACATCCACAAGTAGAGTTGAGTGAACACCTGGATGTTCAGGTTCGATGGGTTTGGCCGAACTTCAAAAAAAAGTTCGGGTTCGGGACCCGAACTTGACCCAAACTTGACCCCGAACCTGAACCCCATTAAAGTCAATGGGGACCAGAACTTTTGAGTACTAAAATGTCTCTAAAAAAGTAATGGAAAGGGCTACAGGGCTGCAAATGGCAGCAACATGTTGGTAAGAGCATGGCAAGTACTCTGCAAACAAATGTGGATAGGGAAATAACTTAAAATAACATAAAATACATAAAAAAAAAAATAATGGCGGTGGATGTGGCGGTGAAGGTGGAAACGACGGTGGAGGAGGACGAGGTAGCCAACACAGGTTTTTGTTTTTAATTAATTATTTTTTTTTAAATTAGGGTACACCCCAAAAGAGTGAAAAAAAAACAAAAATACAAGAATTGCTGGGTAAGGCCAGTATACGTGTCTATTCTGCACAAGGTACAGACAAGTCCTGTGGGATCCATGCCTGGTTCATTTTAATGAACGTGAGTTTGTCCACATTGGCTCTGGACAGGCGGATGCGCTTGTCTGTGATAACGCCCCCTGCCGTGCTAAATACACGTTCAGTTAATACAGTGGCTGCAGGGTAGGCCAGCACCTCCAAGGCGTAAAGGGCAAGCTCAGGCCATGTGCCCAATTTGGAGACCCAGAAGTTTAAGGGGGCAGACCCGTCATTCAGTACATGTAGGCGTGTGCACACATACTGCTCCACCATGTTGGTGAAATGCTGCCTCCTGCTAAGACGTTCCATATCAGCTGGTGGTACTGGTTGTTGTGGCGTGCTGACAAAGCTTTTCCACATTTCGGCCATGCTAACCCTGCCTTCTGAGGTGCTGGCGGTGCCCCGGCTGTGTTGGCGGCCTCTTCCTCCTCCTCTGCCTTCGCCTTGTGCTTCCACTGTGCCCCCGCTGTCAGGTGGGAATTCCAGCAGCAGCATGGCTACCAGCGTGCACTTGTACTCGCGCATCTTACAATGACGCTCCAGTGAGGGAATTAAGGACTGTTTTTTCCCTGACACAGGAAAGTTTTTAAACTGCCTGCTGGTGTTTACCCATGGCTGGATGAGGAGGCGGTAGAGGATGAGGAAGCGGAGTAGGAGGAGTTAGCAAAAGGAGGCTAACTGAAGCACCCTGCAATCCTCGGTGGTGGAAGGACATGCGCCAAACTGCTATCCGCCTCAGGCCCAGCCACCACTGCATTTACCCAGTGTGCTGTTAGGGAGATATAACGTCCCTGACCGCGCTTACTGGTCCACGTATCCGTAGTTAGGTGGACCTTGCCACAGATGGCGTTGTGCAGTGCACACCTGATTTTGTCCCCCACTTGGTTGTGCAGGGAAGGGATGGCTCGCCTGGAAAAGTTGTGGCGGCTGGGCACGACGTACTGTGGGACGGCCAATGCCATCAGGCTTTTAAAACTCTGCGTCTCCACCAGACGGAATGACGGCATTTCAAAGGCCAGGAATTTTGAAATGCTGGCATTCAGGGCCAGGGATCGCGGGTGGGTAGGGGAGGTACTTCCTCCTCCGCTCCAGTGTTTGGGAGATAGAGAGCTGAACGCTTCCATGGGACATTGTGGAGATGGTTGGTGACCCAGGTGGTAGTGTTGCTGGCAGATCCTCTGTTTGCGGGGTAGCAGGTGCCACTGTCACTACAGAGGTGGATGACGAGGCCGAGACTGAAGCAGAAGTGGAAGCAGGAGGAGCCAGAGACCTTTCTTGGTTTTTGAGGTGTCTACTCCACTGCAGCTCGTGCTTTGCACTTAGATGCCTGGTCATGCAGGTTGTGCTCAGGTTGAGAATGTTTATGCCTCGCTTCAGGCTCTGATTGCACAGTGTGCAAACCACTCGTGTCTTGTCATCAGCACATTGTGTGAAGAACTGCCACGCTAGGGAACTCCTTGGACCTGGCTTTGGTGTGCTCCCTCCCCTGCTGCGTTGGGCAGTAGCAGGCGTACTGTTTAGGGGACAGACGCTCCGCTTTTGCACCCTGCTCCTTCTTCTGCTGTGCTGGTGGCTCTGTGCGACCACTGCCTCTTCCTCTGAACTACACAGGTCACCTGCATGAAGTTTATTCCACGTGGGGTCGAGGACCTCATCGTCCTCCACATCATCTTCCACCCAGTCTTCACCCCTGCCCTCCTTGTCGGTCTGCACAATTGCGAAAGCAGCAGCAGTTGGCAACTGTGTTTCTTCATCATCCGAGACGTGCTGCGATAGTCCTCCCATGTACTCATCTTGAATCATAAGTGGTTGGGCATCGGTGCACTCAATCTCTTCCACTTCTGGGGCAGGGCTAGATGGATGGCCCTGGGAAACCCTGCTAACAGAGTCATCAAAAAGCAGAAGAGACTGCTGCATGATTTGGGTGCTCAGACTGCTTGGCTGATTTGCAAGGGGATGAGGTGAAAGACTGATGGACATCGGCTGCAGGTGCCAACACTGATCTTTCAGCACAAGCGTGGTTGGGAGACAATGTGAAGGAACTGGAGGCACTGTCAGCAACCCAATCTACTATCGTCTGTACTGCTCCTGGCCTCAACATTCATAGAGCCGGATTAGGCCCGACCAAATACCGCTGCAGGCTCTGCCGCCTACTCGCACAGGAAGGTGTTTAACTTGTGCGTGTGGCTGGCACAGATCGACCACGTCCTCTCCCTGCAACAGGAGCTCCACCAGCAGCACCACGACCGGGGTCACGTCCCTTATTTCTCAAATGTAGGATCTTGCCCTAAATGGGTGGTTTTTGAATAGCACAATAGAAGAACAGTATCTAAATGGGTGTTTTTTGAATAGCACAATAGAAGAAAAGTATCTAAAGGGTGTATCTCACACGTACAGATATGGTGGAAACACTGCAAAAAATATATATTTTTTGCTCTAAATGGATGTTTTTTGAATAGCGCAATAGAAGAAAAGTATCTAAAGGGTGTATGTCACAGTAACATATGCAGTGCTGGTGTAATTTGATTTCTGAAGCAGGACTGACTCCTATCTATTTCTCTCCCTAATACTGGTGTTAAAACCTTTCCCTAAAGTATCTAAAGCAGAGTGACTTGCTGTGTTATGTAGATCGCTGAGTAATTTGATTTCTGAAGCAGGACTGACTGACTCCTATCTAATTCTCTCCCTAAAAACAACAGCAGCAACCTTTCCCTAAAGTATCTAAAGCAGAGTGACTTGCTGTGCTATGTAGATCGCTGAGTAATTTGACTTCTGAAGCAGGACTGACTGACTCCTATCTAATTCTCTCCCTAAAAACAACAGCAGCAACCTTTCACTAAAGTATCTAAAGCAGGGTGACTTGTTGTGCTATGTAGATCGCTGAGTAATTTGATTTCTGAAGCAGGACCGAGTCTGACTCCTATCTAATTCTCTCCCTCAGAGCAGCAGCAGTGCCAGCCTTTCCCTACCCTATCTAAAGTAGAGTGACGTGTTGTGCTATGTGCCTCAGTCTAGCTTATATAGAGGCTGGGTCGCATGCTGCACTGGCCAATCACAGCCATGTGTCCGGGTACCAAAAATCCAAAAGTCCGTCACGAACCCAAACTTTAAAGTTCGGGTTCGCTCAACCTCATCCACAAGTAATGAAAAAGTTAGGACGTGTGTTCAACTTGTTATTCTATGCATGGTGTACATGTCATTGGTGTGAATGGGCACAGAAACAACATGACTCCCAATTATCTTGTCTCTCAATTGTCCTAAGGAAGGTCGAGCACAAACAAGTTATTGTCTATTTCTGGTTTGGAACATTGGCTAAATAGACATAGGTAGCCATCTCAGCTTCAGAAACTGAATTTGGTTTCTCTGGTTGGTGCTCAAAATATACAGCAAGGATACATCGTTCTAATTTTTATCAAATATACTGTCATCCAAACTCCTCTTGCTATCAAGCAGACTGACTTTCATTCACATACATGAACCTTTGTTCAGTAGTGCTCGCAGCAGTAAACCATAAAAGCAGCATCAGAGAGCTCTACTTCCCTTACATCAAATAGTGTCTCAGCTTGCTGGGCTTGGGTGCCCTGCAAATGTCTATGTTCACAAGCCCTTAGATCTGGTACAGAGGTCTTTATGGAGTCCTGCCTGTCATATTAAGAACATTTCTGTCTGTGCACAAAACCTTGTTTTATAGATGGATGCCAGGCAAGGATTAATTAGATGATACTTTTTCAATTCCTGTTCTTGACTAACAGAACAAAACATTTATTTGTTACCGCAAAGAAGAAAGTTATCTCCAGGCAATTTTATGTTTAGTAAAATTTCCATTCCGACGTTCTCCAATGTGACTCATACAAAATGCAGAATTACTAGTGTTTGATTTAAACCCAAACTGACAAATACTTAGGACCAGATTCTCAAAAAATTGCATATCTGGCGGCGTAGCGCATCATATCGCATTAACACTACGTCTACGCAAATTACTGGAGCAAGTGCCGTATTCTCAAAGCACTTGCTCCGTAATTTTCGGCGGCGTAGCGTAAATGCGGCGTCGTAAGGCCGTGTAATTCAAATACTGACGGAGGGGGCGTGCTGTATTTAAATTAAGCATGCCCCCGCGTCAAACGAAGTGCGCATGCGCCGGCCGGGAAAAAAGCCCAGTGCGCATGCTCCAGCTAACGTCGGAAAGTGTTGTTGAAACCAACGTCAAAACGACGTCATCGTCACTTACGCAATTCCCTATTCGCAAAACGACTTAGTAAAACAACGTAACCGACGGAAAAAGACGACGCTGACCCGACGCCATACTTAACATGGCAACGACGGCACTTCGGAAACATACCCCTCATACAGCAGGGGTAACCTTACGCGTACGCAACCTACGTAAACTACGTCGCGGCGTCGCAAAAACGGTCGGGAATCGGCGTATTAGGCTCATTTGCATAGGCAAATGAGAAAACAACGTAAAGGCCACCTAGCGGCCGGCGTTGTCATTACATCTAAGATCCGACGGTGTAATTGCTTTACACCTGTCAGATCTTTAGTGTATCTATGCGTAAGTGATTCTAAGAATCACTCGCATAGATACCCATTGAAAAAAACTGCGATACGACGATGTATCTGAGATACACCGTCGTATCTCAGCTGAGAATCTAGCCCTTAGTTTGCAAGAGCAATATGTATCGTGCACAATTGCCTTAAAAAAATAAAATACTTGTTTTCATTTATTTTACATCTTTTATTGCAGCCCAGTGCTCCTGATATCCTGAAGCCAATTCATGGCCCTCCTGTCTACATGCATTCACTCCAACAATAGATGTATTATATTGCTAAAGGTGAGTTTCTTAACAGAGGATGTTTGTGCAATGTGTGTTAAAACATCCACTTGCGATTTCTGCATGGGTGAATGTTACTGGGTGACAATGTAGGAACACAATTGTGAGACAGGATCAGCGCATTGTACCCCATAATGCAAAATGAAGGAAAAACGTCCTGGACAGCCGCACTCAAAAAAAATAAATAGCTTTTATTTTAAAATTTAAAAAACACACAAAAAAGCATGCCACGGCAGACGGGGTAAAAACTGATGCGTTTCACACCAAACTTTAGTGCTTATTCATAGCTGAGGCCCAAGGCCTCATATGGCACGTCCGTGCCAAACACCCAGGGTCCAGCCATGACAGCTACATATACAATCAATGCCACATTCGAATGGAATTCGATCAGAACGTGTATGGGGACACCTGGCTGGTTGGTGAGTGACATGGGTGGCAGGCATGACTATCCCCTCCCATGATGCACATCACAAGGGGCACATGCATGACTAACATCCTCCTGTCTTTTCCCTTCCAGGTGACTCTGCATATCCACTGGGACCCCATCTCTTGACTCCTATCCGGAACCCCCAAACTCCAGGAGAGGAAAGATACAATCAAGCACATGCTCAAACACGAGCAGTGGTGGAGCGCACCTTTGGCATCCTAAAGTCACGTTTCCGATGCCTGGATAAGTCTGGGGGTACCCTCTTGTACTCCCCAAACTTCGTGTGCCAGATCATCGGTGCATGTTGCATGCTGCACAACTTTGCAGAAAGAAAGGGCCTGCAGATTGACCTACGTGATGACCTGACCCCTGAACCAGACAATCCCCCCCTAACCGAGGTTAACCCGTCTTCTGAGGGAAGAGCAGCCAGGAGACAGCTCACATTGGGCATCTTTGCACATTAAACATACACATTAATCATGGCACAATGAGAATGCATGCATGCACACCACTGTGGTCCCTAGCACACACACCCCACATCCACATCAAATTGGATTGGCACCAGTCCACCATGCTGGACTTGTGAGCAGCAACGCCACGCCAAGGCTCCAATTATGTCACTGTACATTCATACACCATTCACACGGACCTGGGGATCACTTCTCCCTGGTCCTGGGGAAACCTTCTCCACCAAAATTGAGGGTGACACCCCTTTTCCGGCAGGAATGTCACCCCCACATTCACACAGCATTCACAACCCCCCAAAAAAAAATGACCTGCAAAATCAAAAAATTTCCAGCAAAAAAAAAAAAAAAAAGACAAAAAAAAAAAAAAAACATTTGAAAAAAAAAAAATTGGGGGGAAAAACAAATTACTGCCCTCTGCGTGAGCCACGCCTGGGGCGCCCCCGGCCACGGCCCCGGCTTCTCAGGGGAGACTCATGGGGAAGGGGTAAAACCGGGGAAGGAGGATCAGCCCCTGATCTCTGCCCACCTGGTGGCCTGCCCTCCAAGGCCACGGCAATTCTGTCCAGGGCAGCACCAACTGTTGCCGTGTTGGCCTGGATAGCCAGGGTAAGGGCCCTCACATCCTGCCCAACGCCTGCTGATGTCGTCTGCAGTTCATTTAGGCAGGTTGTGAAAGCCCGGGAGTGGGAGTCCAGGTTCCCCAGCGTATCCTTGATGGAGGACAGGCTCTCCTCCATCCGCACCAATGTCTGGCTGACCTGTCCCAGATGGCGGGTCTGGAGGAACTGGTCCCTTCTCAGGGTGGCGGGCAGGAGATCGGCCAACCCCCTGGTGGTCTGGGATGACATCCTGCCTCCAGCTGATGCTTGTGGCCGGGGAGAAGGGGAGGCCCTTGTGAGGGGAGCCATGTTGGGGGAGGAGGGGGGGGGGCTCTCCCTTAGGGAGGCCTGCCTGCTGGCAGCCAGAGGGGAGGAGTCCTCAAAACCCAAACGTCCAGTGCCTGACATGGACTCCTCCTCCTCATGATTCTCCTCCTCCTCATGATTGTCCTGCTCCTCATGATTGTCCTGCTCCTGTTGAACCTCCTCCGCGGACTCCGGCCTTGTTGGGGGGGCCTCATTAGGCTGCTGTCCTGGGGTTGGTGCGGTCAGGCCAGATGGCCCTGCACCCTCCTGCACATCTGTGGATGACACAAAACATTCACAGGTTGGAGGATCCACACACTTGCCACATATTCCCTTTCACCCCCTCCCCCACACATGCTACACACCTGATATTAAAAAATAAAACAACTTACCTGGCACCACGGGCTGGGGACTGGAGTCAAAGCCGGGCAGGCCCTCAACTTCATGCCGATGAAAGGTCAGGGCCACCGCACGCTCCTCCGCTGTCAGGCTAATACGGCATGGTGGGCCCCCTCCTGTGCCCCTGGCATGGGCATGCATTCTGGCCAACTTCTTTTTGACCAGACGCCGGAGGTCATTGATTTTTTTGTCAATCCCAGACCTGGTCTGTGTCTCCCCCTGCCCCGCAGAATTCACCTGGTCAGTGATCCTATCCAAAATCTCCCTCCTCCTGGCCGGGGTGGTGTTGGCACTCTCTGGGCCGTGGAGGTAACGCCCATACTCGCTAATGGCCCGGGCAAGAATCTGTTTTTCCACAACTGTAAAATTAAGCTTTCGTTTTCTCTCAGTCATCCTTCCAAAAAAAAACAGTCCCAGTCAACAAAATTCACGCACACAAACAAGCACAACCAATCACAAAAAAACACACACACAGAGAGAAAACTACTCACCAAGAAACAGTCCCCAAAAAAAAAAAAAAAATACAGCAGGAAAAGAAACAAAAAGAAATATATCAATCAAACAAACAGCCTCTCAAACACTTATCAAAAACCACTTTCAAAAATCTAACAACAACCACTTGATCAAACAGAACACTAATCTGACAACTACAAAACACACCGCAACGAACAACAAGAACAAAAGCACTTTGTTAAATGGGAAGGGACAAAGGGATGTACTTTTGCAAAGGAAGTGCGTTTGTGTGTGTCTATTTATACTGTTTGCGTAGTTCACAACGTTGCCCTAGTCCATTTCCAATTTCACTGATTGCGCCGCTCCCGAGTTGTGAGCATGCGCACATCGGAGCTGACATGGTCTCGTTCAAGCGCGCATGCGCGAGCCGGCCGGCCCTTCATTTGCATGGGGTCACGGCTCATTTCAATGTAACACGCCCACGTCCCTCCCAATTTGTATTACTCCTCCTTACGCCTCTGGAAAAAGTTACGTATGCGCAATTTCCTGCGCAAAAGCTACGAGAATAGGGTGATTACGCGGCAAAATTGCGCACGTCTAACGTAAAGGCGGTGCGCTACGCCGGTCCAATAATGCGCAGATGTACGTGAATCTGGGCCATAGTTTTTTACAACCTGAAATATTATCGTGTGTACGTGGCAATAGAGCTTTCTTTTGGTGGTATTTATTCACCACTGGGTTTTTTATTTTTTTTGCTAAAATGAATAAAGACCAATAATTTGAGGCTGCACTGATGGGCACTGATGAGCTGCACTGATGAGCACTGATAAGCTGCACTGATATGCTTCACTGATGGACACTGATATGCTGCACTAATAATCAGGGCACTGATGACCAGTGACCTGTTTATCCATGCAAATGTCCCCTGTCACAAGATCGCCAGCTATTGGCTTTCATTTTCTTCAGACAGTGACATCACTGAGGAAAGGAAATGTTGATAACCAGCATTGGTTTACATGTGATGAGCTGTGATTGGACAGGGGGCGGGGTTCTGGGAGGATGTCAATAGGCGCCCTCCCAGAACTGGACGACTGTGCTGTAGCCATCATTCGGCTATAGCGTGGTTGACAAGTGGTTAAAACATATTGGAAATTACTTTTGTAAGTATATTAACATGTTAAAGCCTATGTGAAATGTTCATGATTTGGTTTAAATTAGTTCAGTTGAATATTTAAATATGAGATCAATAAGAAAATAAGTATGAAGTTCAGTATTAAGTGTAATGCCACGTACACACGACCGTTTTTCGGGTTGTAAAAAAATGACTTTTTTTTTATGTCATTAAAAATGATCGTGTGTGGGCTCCAGAGCAATCCTTGGACTTTATGGCTTGGTTTGTACGATGTAAAAAATGGGCATTAAAATTTTCGAACATGCGTGTGTGGGCTTTAACGACGTGAAAAAAAACCTGCATGCTCAGAAGCAAGTTATTAAACGGGAGCGCTCGTTCTGGTAAAACTAGCGTTCGTAATGGAGTAAGCACATTCATCACGCTGTAACAGACTGAAAAGCACGAATCGTCTTTTACTAACACGAAATCAGCAAAAGCAGCCCCAAGGGTGGCTTAATGCGAATGGAACTTCCCCTTTATAGTGCCGTTGTACGCGTTGTACGTCACCGCTCTTTGTTAGAGCATTTTTTTTCCACAATCGTGTGTAGGCAAGGCCGTTATCATGATCAGGTTGAAAAAACATCATTTTTTTCTAGATCCTTAAAAAATTCATTTTTTCAACCCGAAAAATGGTTGTGTGTACGCGGCATTACAGTATGTGTAATAAAGCCTGTCAAGAGGCTAATCAAATCAGCTAATTCATACACATTGCTTTCCATAATATAAGCATTGCCTAAATTAAAACCATCATTCTAATTTAAAGCTCCACAAAATGTGCCGCAATACAAACAAGCTTCTGACTAAATGATCAAAAAACATAGGCTACAATGTGCTCAGAGTCATACTGCTTTACTACAAATGGATGTGTTTTTGTCAAGGTACATTTAAGTATTAAAAATAAAGATGTCAGGACCTGTTTATTCATTTTAGTTAAATATGAATTCCAGGTATGAATATGTTGTTCAGCTTGACCAGTGTAACTATTTGGATACCATGCCTGGCCATGGAAGCTGGAAATCACTGAAGTACACATTGCTACTCCAATGATCTCCACTTGCTTCTGGGTTCCGTGCTAAGGAGGGTGGCTGCTCAGCATGGGCGCCATTCAGAGGATGTTTTGCAAGGCTTTCTCTGGTTGGTAGAGAGGCAGGGCAGTGACGTACAGTGAATGTGATTTTTGTTCAGGAAACTACTTGCATTCCAATAGCGAATGTTAAAAGCAAAATACATTTTGAAGTTCTTCTAAACAACGAAATTCATGACGTTTTTAAATGTACCAGCATATGGTCAGCTTAAAGTAGCATTCCAGTCAAACCCCATGTATACCTAAACCTGCTCTTACCCCCCATTCTAAGCCTATTCTAACTACCATGTGAAAGGGAAGATGTCTATACTTACCTATTCTGAGGGCGTTCTGGTCCAGGCACATGATTGGCTCCCAGCTTCGGCTTCAGTGTAGAGGAGGGACAACCGACAACTGATGGCCCATAGTTAGCCTATGTGTGCTGACATCACCCATACTCTGCAGCCGTTGTCAGCGATCTCAACTCTTCACTGAAATCAGCCACTGGAGAGATCATGTGACTGAATCAGAGCACCTTTAGAATAAGTAGGTATACACATCTTTCCTTGACAGGGTAGTTATCATTGGATTTGAATGAGAATGGAAACAATTTTAGATATAGGTAAAATTTGACGGTAATTCTAATTATAGTTTCACTATATTCCTTTCTGCACTGATTACACACAAAAAAAGATCCGAACCTAAATGCAAGTTAATATTACATTTTGTGGTCAAGCTATTCTTGATACAATAGTGGGGTTAATGAAAATGAAACAGCATAAAGACAGAAGGTTCGAGTGGTGTTCAGTTAATGGTTTAAATCTCAATGCAAAGAAAACCAAAATAATTTTTTATTGATTTTAAGAAGAACAGGAAAAAAAAATCATGTTGTTTTTCTGTATATATTAACAGGTTGGAGGTAGAACGGATTATGGGTTTTAAAGTGTACAGTGCATTCAGGAAGTATTCACAATGCTTCACTTTTTCAAAATGTTTTTATGTTACAGGCTTATTACAAAATTGATTACATTCATTCGTTTCCTTAAAATGTTACAAACAATACCCCATAATGACAACGTGAAAGAAGTTTGTTTGAAATCTTTGCAAATTTATTATAAAAAAAATCACATGTACATAAGTATTTACAGCTTTTGCCATGACACTCGAAATTGAGCTTAGGTGCATCCAGTTCCCACTGATCATCCTTGAGATATCTACAACTTGATTGGAGACCACCTGTGGTAAATTCAGTTGATTGGACATGATTTGGAAAGGCACACCTGTCTATATAATGTCCAACAGTTAACAGTGCATGTCAAAGCACAAACCAAGCCATAAAGTCCAAGGATTTGTCTGTAGACCTCCAAGACAGGATTGTATCCAGTCACAGATCAGGCAAAGGGTATAGGAAAATGTCTGCAGCATTAAAGGTCCTAATAAGCACAGTGGCCTCCATCATACGTGAATGGAAGGAGTTTGGAGCCACCAAACCACTCTTCCTAGAGTGGGCTTCCTGGCCAAACTAGGCGATCAAGGGAGAAAGGTCTTAGTCAGGGAGGTGACCAAGAATCCCATGATCACTCTCAGGCCTCGTACACACGATCGGACATATCCGATGAAAACGGTCCGCGGACCATTTCCATCGGATATGTCCGATCGGGAGTTTGATCCGATGGCGTGTACACACCATCGGATCAAATTCCCCGCCGCCGGACGGCGCGGTAACGTGGCGGTGACGTTGACGCCGCCACGTCACCGCCACGTCACCGCACCAGGAAGTTAAACACTTCCGCGCATGCGCCGAATCCATTCGGCGGCGGCGCGGCGGCGGAGGGGGACGACATGTCTGCTGGTAAGTGTACTAACCAGCAGACATGTCGGGCGGACAGATTCCACCGGATAGATTTCAAAGCATGCTTTGAAATCTGTCGGGTGGAGAAATCTGTCCGCTAGCCCATACACACGAGCGGAGATGTCTGCTGAAACGGTCCATCGGACCGTTTTCAGCGGACATATCCCCTCGTGTGTACGAGGCCTTAGGCCTCGTACACACGATCAAATCTGTCTGCTGGAAACGGTCTGCTAGACCGTTTCAGCAGACAGATTCGATTGTGTGTACGGGCAAACAGACGGATTTGACCACCCGACAGATTTCAAAGCATGTTTTGAAATCTGTCGGCTGGGAACCCGTCCGCCCAAAATGTCTGCTGTTTAGTATGCTAACCAGCAGACATGTCTTCTCGCACACGCGCCGAATGATTTCGATGCATGCGCAGAAGTGTTTTACTTCCTGGTGCGGTGACGTGGCGGCGTCAACGTCACCGCCACGTCACCGACATGTCAGCGCTCTGTCTGCTGGCGGGGATTTTGGTTTGCTCGTGTGTACACGCGAGAAAACCAAAATCCCAGCAGACAGATCTGTTCAAATCGGTCGGTCCGACCGATTTGAACAGACGTATTTAATCGTGTGTACGAGGCCTTAGAGAGCTCCAGCATTTCTCTGTGGAGGAAAAACAACCATCCCTGCAGCACTCCAACAATCAGGTCTGTATCATAGACTGGTCAGACGGAAGTCACTCCTCAGTAAAAGGCACATGACAGCCTGCCTGTAGTTTGCCAAAAGGCACCTGAAGGACTCCCAGGCCATGAGAAACAAAACTCTCTGGTCTGTTGAAACAGAAATTGAATTCTTTGGCATGAATAGCAAGAGTCATGTCTGGAGGAAACCAGGCACCGCTCATCACCTGGCCAATACCATTCCTAGGGCCAATGGAAAGATGAATGCAGCAAAGTACAGAGACATCCTTGATGAAAACCTGCTCCAGAGCACTCTGGACCTCTGACTGGGGCAAACGTTCATCTTCCAACAGGACAATGACCCTAAGCACACACCAAGATAACAAAGGAGTGGCTACAGGACAACTCTGTGAATGTCCTTGAGTGGTACAGCCAGAGCCAAGACCTGAAACCGATTGAACATCTCTGGAGAGATCTTAAAATGACGCTCCCCATCCAACCTGATGGAGCTTGAGAGGTCCTGCAAAGAAGAATAGTAGAATCTGCCCAAAAATATATGTGCCAAGCTTGTAGCCTCATACACAAAAAGACTCAAGGCTGTAATTGGTGCCAAAGGTGCTTCAACAAAGTATTAAGCAAAGGCTGTGAATACTCATGCACATGTGATTTATTTATTTATTTAATACATTTGCAAAGATTTCAAGTCTGTAACATAACAAAATGTGGACAAACTGAAGCGCTGTGAACTCTTTCCATGTGTACTGTATTTCCACTTTTGCAGCCAAATTGGAATAACACTTATTTTATATTTGTTGCATGTCAGCTTTTTTAGATGCTCTGTTCTGGACTCTCTGGCAAGGTAAAACATAGTTCTCTTTGTTTATGAGGGTCTGGACAGTTGTGTTTGTCATAATTAACCCTGACTGTACTGTGCAGGCAGATCTTTATTATCAATTGTAATAAGGTAGGTATAACACTTTTACTGCCCACTGTGTGAACCCTCTGACGGTCGTCAAGCATGTAACCTGTGTCACCCATGTAGATTTGGTTTTACCGCCACGGATTGCATGCAGGCCTGCCTCGTTTTCTCCTCCTCCTCCTCCTCCATCCTCCCTCTCCTCCTCGGTTGACTCCTCATTTTCCAATGCTATCGTCTCTTCCGCTGTGTTGCCCAAGATCCCCAGAACCTATTCGACATGCCAGATGAGACGTCAGTCACAGCCAGGGCACCATCAGTGACATCGTACCTTACACCTTCTTTCTAAAGCGTGAATTGCATTGCGTCATTGATCAAGCCGTCGAGGAGCAGGAGCAGGAAGATGAGGAAGTCACAATGCTGGATGAATTCCCGGGGAGGGGGGCTATGCAATCTCACACGCAATTAATTCTTGTTACTACAAATACTATATGTACTCTCAAAGTACCTGAGCTATATTGCTTCTCATATGCAATTAATACTTGTTACTACAAATGCTATATGTACTCTCAAAGTAACTGAGCTATATTACCTCTCATATACAATTAAGACTTGTTACTACTAATAATATAGGTACTCTCAAAGTACCTGAGCTATATTGCCTCTCATACCTTTCTATTAGTTGCCAGTACAACTTCTGTATTATACCAGTATCCTCAAAGTACCTGAGCTACACTATCTCTCATATGCAATTAATACTTACTACAAATATAATTTACTACGTGCTTGACAGAAGTATAACATACTTATAGGCCTTGTCCTATATGTTGAACATATTCGCTCTAACTTTTCTATGCTAGGGGTTGATGCTATTTCATAGCATCTCCCCGAGTGGCCTAAATACATCTCTACATGCTAAGGTTGATATGATGTAGAGAACCCCCAAACTCCAAGTGCTAGGAGTGACACCTGGGGTCCCTTACTGATAATCACCTGCATGTAGTGGTGTATTGGGATATTGACCTTGAACTAGATTTAAACGCTAAGCCTTGGTCGCATGTTGTAATGCGTCCATGCTTAGTAGCTCAGCGCCTTTCTTTATGTGACACAGAGATGATATGTAGATCCCCCAAACTCCAGTTGCGAGGAGTCACACCTGGGGCCTAATAAATGAGTTGTCGCATAGAAAATCACATTGAATTCCTTGCTAACTGCAGTTGTGGTTCACTCCTTTCACCAGTGCTGTTGTAATGCCTAATGTACCACCAGCCACAGAATAAAAGGTTGTTTGCTGTCAGGTGAACGCCTGTGGCTGTGGGCTAATTTTTGGGGCCTTAATGGGCGGCACTTACTTCTGTATCCGGTGAAAGCCTAATGTACCACCAGCCCCAGAATACAAAGTTGTTTGCTGTCAGGTGACCTCCTGTGGCCGTGGGCAAATTTTTGGGGTCTGTAATGGCCGACACTTACTTCTGTAACCGGTGAATAGCTTAATGTACCTCCAGCCACAGAATACAAGGTTGTTTGCTGTCAGGTGAACGCCTGTGGGCTAATTTTTGGGGCTTGGCTAGTTAGTATTTTGTGGCTGCAAATATGACCAGAAGGTTTTTAATATTGGCCTTCCATTAAAGTCAATGGGACCCGCCGCAAACTTGCGGTTCGCGGACATTTGCGAAAGTTTTCGGTTAGCGTTTGCGAACCGTCCCGTCGGATGTTCGTCCATCACTATTGCTCACCTCAATCAATGGGCCCCTAAACTAACAGAACATTAAATGTGCATTTCCCCCTTAATTCTGGGGTAACCTCAGAACCAACGATGATGTAAAGACAGATGAGAAATAAACAAAGTGCTCATTGTTTAATTAAAACTAAGACTTTGATACAGTAAATAAAGTGATACACTCACATATCATGTGAGTGACACTACTGATCACAGATTGAGGTAAAGTGCCAATCAGTGGCTCTTTACCAATCAGTGGCTCTTTACCAATCACAGCTAATCACAATGCAAACAGAAGCTGGTTTCCGCAATCCTTTCCTCATGCTGACAGCATGAGGAGAAGAGAGCCGATAACCAGCTTGTGTAAAAGGGACATGTACACTGTATATCAGTGTTCTGATTATCAGTGCAGTCTCAACAGTGCCCACCATTGCGGCCAGTCAGTGCCATCAGTGCTGCCAATCAATGCCACCTTTCAGTGCTGTCTATCAGCGCCCATCAGTGCCACCTATCAGTGCCACCCACCAGTACCATTCATCGGTGCTCACCAGGGCTGCCTATCAGTACAGCCTCAGCAATGCCTTCTCATCACTGCTCACTAGTGCTGGGTCATCAGTGCCCATTAGTGCAGCCTATCAGTGCCCATTAATGCCCATCAGTGCCACCTCATCAGTGCCCATCACTGCAGCCCAATCAACATTGATATTGGAGGACATTACCTGGTGTACAAAAAAAATCATATCTGGTTAAGAAGGCTCAGCAGCATCTGTTTTTTTCTACAGCTGTATGATAGAGATAGAACATATTGCTGTAAAGTTTCGTATTCTAGTTGTACACAGGCTAGGAGGAAAGATTCCAAGTTTGGAAGATTTGTACAGTATTTGAGAAAACAAGCTGCAATCATTATTAAAGAGGTTACACATCTTGACTATGTTTTTTTCTCCATACTCTCCTCAGGCAGACTTATAATAATACAAACTCATAGCAATAAGTTGCAGAATATCTCTTTCCCTAAGGCTATGGATGAATTGTAAAAGCAAGGTTAGGTTTAAATGGGACTTGTATGTAACAATAATTGAGGAGGTGAACTGGTTATTGGTTTTAGAATGTGTTTATTTTTTATTTTTTATTATTTATCATGACTCTTATGCCCTGTACACATGATCGATTCATCTGATGAAAACAGAACGATGGATTTTTTCATCAGATATCCGATGAAGCTGACTTTCATCAGTCTTGCCTACACACCATCGGTTAAAAATCTGATTGTGTCCAACGCGGTGATGTAAAACACAATGACGTGCTGAGAAAAATTAAGTTCAATGCTTCTGAGCATGCGTCAACTTGATTCTGAGCATGCATGGATTCCAGGGACAGATTAACCACTTAAGCCCCGGACCATTTGGCTGGCTAAAGACCAGGCCACTTTTTGCGATTCAGCAATGCGTCGCTTTAACTGACAATTGCGCAGACGTGCCACGTGGCTCCCAAACAAAATTGACGTCCCTTTTCCCCCCCCCACAAATAAAGCTTTCTTTTGGTGGCATTTGATCACCTCTGCATTTTTTTTTTTTTGCGCTATAAACAAAAATAGAGCGACAATTTTTACTATAATAAATATCCCCCAAAAATGTCTAATGTCTAAATGTAAAAAATGTTTTCCTCAGTTTAGGCTGATACGTATTCTTCTACATATTTTTGGTTAAAAAAATCGCTATAAGCGTTTATTGATCGGTTTGTGCAAAAGTTATAGCGTCTACAAAATAGGGCATAGAATTATGGCATTTTTATTATTATTATTGTTTTACTAGTAATGGCCGCGATCTGCAATTTTTATCGTGACTGCGACTTTACGGCGGACTCATCGGACACTTTTGACAAATTTTTGGGACCATTACTGTGAAAATTACACTGGCAGTGAGGGGTTAACCAACTAGGTGGCGCTGAACGGGTTATGTGTGCCCTAGGGAGTGTTTCTAACTGTAGGGGGTGGGCTATGCGTGACATGACACTGATCACAGCTTCCGATTACAGGAAGCTGTGTACACTGTCCTTTCACTAGGAAGACTGGGGAAAAGGCTTGTTTTCAGAATTTCCCCATTCTTCTTCACCGTGACAAATTTTTCCGAATAGTTGTAAATTTGAATATTTGAAAATTCTTAACTTTCGGAAATTCGAATGTCAAAAATCCAAAAACCCGAAAATTATAAAAAATCTGAAATAATAACTAACTAATAATAACTTACCGTATTTATCGGCGTATACCGCGCATTTTTCTCTTAAAATAAGGGGGAAATCGTGGGTGCGCGATATACGCCGATACCCGCTTCCCGCGCTTAGTTTGAACGCCGACATACACCGAGCGCAGTACACTCGGGTATATTCGGCCAGGCTCAGCTTCACTAGCGGTCACCGTGTTCTAGCGTGCCTGAGTGTACTGCGCTCAGTATATGTTGGCGGCGGCGTTCAAACTAAGCGCGGGAAGCGGGGATTCGACTCGGAGACAGCATGGGAGAGGCAGGGAGGACACCACCGAGGCCGCAGACGGACGCCGGCCCGGACAAGGCCGCCGATGGACGCCGGGGAAGACACCAATGAGGGGCATCTAAACTGTAAGTATTTTATTTTATTTTCAGGATTTTCCCTTCTAGGTTGGGGGTGCGCGCTATATTCCGGTGCGCGCAATACCTAGATAAATACGGTAACTATTATTAACTGTTAAATTCGAATTATTGGAATTTCCTTTAAAATTTTGCTGTTAGTGAATGTAACGAATACAAATGTATCCAAAGTTGCGAGTTATCTAAAATAATGAATGCCGTATCTAAACAAATGGAACGTAACAAATTAATAATAATAAATAACAACAATAATAATAAAAAAAAAAACGTTTTATTATTATTTATTATTAATTTGTTCCATTCCATTTTTTAGATGCAATTATTATTTCAGATAACTCACAACTTTGGATAAATTTGGATTCGTTACATTTACTAAGACCCCTTTCACATTGGGTCGCAGTGCAGGCGCTATAAGGCTAAAAATAGCTAGGAGCATATTTAGAGCGGTGAAGGAGCGGTGTGTATACCGCTAATCCACCGCTCCTGCCCATTGAAATCAATGGGCACTGCGGCTATAACGCTGGCAAAGCGACTCTGCAGAGGCGCTTTGTGGTGGTTTTAACCCTTTCTCGGCCACTAGCTGGGGGTTAAAGCGCCCCGCTAGTGACCAAATAGAGCCGCAAAATTGATGGTAAATCGCCGCTTAAAATACCCCGCCCCAGTATGAAAGGTAACAGCCAAATTTAGAAGGAACTTCCAATACCTATAATTAAATAGTTAGTTATTCTTAGTTAGTTAGTTATTCTTTCGAATGTTTCAGATTTTCTTTCTTATTTTTGGATTTTCTAATTTATGATTTTTTTAATTTACGAATTCTCAAATTTTTGAATTCACAAATTTTTGAATGACGATCATAACGAATGACCCACAAAACGATGAAAAAAACCCCGAATGAAACAACAAACAAATTTTTTGTCTAATATCTAATTACAGGGGTTGTGTAATATCTGTTTGGCATGGTGACAATAAAGTAATTGGACAAGCACTCATCTCATTGCGGTGTGCAGCTAGTCTCTTCTTTTACACATCCGATATCAATGGTGATGAGCTGTGGGCGAACACCTGCGGTGTTGTGCTAACTTTTGGACTACTTGTGTGTGTTGTTTTCTGCACTAGATGGTATAGACAAGCATACTTTGTTCAATGACGAGCAGCACCATCTAGTGGCTATAATGTGATATGTGTACAGTATATTAAAAAAATATATGCTCCTCACTGCCATCTAGTGGTCAAAATGTAGTATTTTCCACATTAATACATTTCAATTGCAGAGAATATAACCTGAAACAATTAATTTTGCCCAATTCGCACAGAACGAATTTACATTCAATTTTGATGGATGAACAACTATTCAATTTTTTTCTATAAAATACACGCCTTAGTGTTTTAGCCTGCAATAGGAAGCTTGTTACTGGGAGGATCTATCTGTAAAAAACACTGGCAACAAAGGGAAAACCTGCCCTAATCTCGTTTTCTAATGAGCTATTGTTTCCAACTCCACTCCTCTATTTTACATTGATATAAACATGTAGTATTTCCAGTATCCTACAGACAGTTTGCCCTGTGGAGTGTATAAAAAGAAAAAAGGAGAGAAAAACGCCACTAAGTGTAGCATTTATTAAAACATTTTGATGAAATGAAGAACAATAAATATGCAATCACATTTGAAAGACATTAAAAAAGGTATCAATAAGTCTCCAGCAGGTGGCAATTTTTCAGGTGGTCAATGGTGAGCAAGCTCCTCCACGTAGATGTTGTGCTTTTTTAAGGTCATTTTTACCCGCACCAGTAATTTACTTTGAATTCTTTGAAAACAAAGATATTTTTAAATACAAGTTAAATACAAGTTAATCTATATGACATAACTTATTCACTGAGACGTATGAGCATACAAAATAGCTAATTCATTGGTTGACAAAATATGAATATTTACATGAAATTAAAATACCAATTGCGTTACATGAACAACTTGAAAATCAATAAAATACCCCCAAAATGGGCATGCAACACCTTTGATCTGTGTGTCATGGTAAGTTCTCAAAATAACTTTATATAAATGACAATGAAACAGAAGCATCTATTTCACATACCCAACTGTTACTATACTGCAGGTAAGTAAGTGGTTAACAATGTGAAATATATTGGCATTTGTTTTGTCAGTAAAATTTGAATTATGTAAAAATAAAAAGATAATGAAAACTTGTACTCTTTAAGGAAAAACCTACCAGTTATTGGTTATGAGAACAAACCATGATTACAAAATATTCAATACATCATATTTTAGATACTAACATCAATACTTGTACATTTTCTAGGGAGCAACAATAGTTTCAAGATAAAAATCAAAAATGGCATAATTACTGATACCAAGATGACTATTTCCTACTGGCAAATGACCAGAGCTAAATGGTTGCAGGCTATGGACTTCATTGTCTTCATGCATTGTGCTGGTGTGCCCATCCTCATTGGAGTCAGTCCTCAGTCATCCCTGCATCTCTCTCTCATGGGGTCCCTCCTTGATGGGGGCTTCTCTCTCTTCTTTTCTTGCCGTTTTTTTCTTGCCGTCCTTACTCTCATTTTCTTCTCTCATTATATATCGATCAGGACAATACGACCTTAAAGTTATACTAAGTTTTGCCTATTCAATACGTGTCCTCCAATCATAGGTTCATGGCACATATGGGAGTTCCTGTCAAGACATCTCTGGTTCCTATTGGCTGACAATTTAATGATTAACTGTTCCTTAGACTCTGGGAAGTTCAAGTAATAACACATTCAACCAGGTGTCTCACCTTTATTGTGAGATTATCTATAGGTTAATATTCATATTATAGGGGAAGGCTACCTATATATATATATATATATATATATATATATATATATCCATATCCATATACACATACAACTCTGGTAACTTTATATTTCATAAAATACAATTAGTATATCTTTGATTCCCACATAACATGCTTCTATATTCCTTTATAAATGTATATTCCCCAAAACAGTCTTCTAAGCATGCATAGGTTTATATCTCTTAATCAATGCAAAATATTATCAATGTGGATACATGAATAATTTTGATATGTGTTTGGTGGATACGTGTTAATTTAAATTTTTATAGTCACAATTTGAGATCTTTCATAATATTGGTTAGCCCTCTAAAACACTTCTTTTTAAACATTTCTAGCTATTTTTTTTCTAGCAAAGTTTCCAAATCAAAAGATGCAATGATCATCTTTTTCCTCTGTCCTAAGATGTCATTGATAATCCAACATTATTTTTTATTTATTTCATGTTAACATATATTCTTTTAATAACATGTGTATTTTAAGATAATTCTGACTTGTATCATTTCAAATTTCTTTTGCTGTGTGTACGGAGAGACTTCGGCAGCATTCAAGGATATTTTAACCCCTTATGGACCGCCGCATGTACATTTACGTCGACAGAATGGCACAAACAGGCACATCAATGTATATATACGTTGCTGCCTTGATGTGGGTCGGGGGTCCGATCGGGACCCCGCCCCGGTACATTCGGCGGTCCCCGTGGCTGTACGAGCGATCTGTGCTGAGGGGGCGGCTGTTCGTTTTTGTCCGCCCCCTCAGGATCGCTCCCAGCCAATGCGCGCACTCCCCACCGTGTCACTTCCTCCTCCTGTGTAAACACAGGAAGAGGGAAGTGATGTGATCTCTGCTCTCGTCGGTTTTTTCAACCGCCGCTGAGGAGAGATCACATCACACAGTGAGTCTGCACAACACTACACTGACACCAGGACACGCAGGCACATTAACCCCTTGCGATCACCCCCCCCCCCTCCCCCCTGTCACAGTGTCACTGAATACAGTGATCATATAAGTACTGATCACTGTATTTAGTGTCAGTGTGACAGGCAGTTAGTGTTAGGTCCAGGGTAGCCCCCGTATCCCCCCTAATAAAGTTTTAACCCCTTGATCTCAGCCCTAGTTAACCCTTTCACTCCCTATTGCCAGCGTCACTAAGCGATCATTTTTCTGATCGCTGTATTAGTGTCGCTGTTCCCGCTAGGTAGCTATTTTTTTTTTATTGCGATTTTTTTTTACTAAAGACATGTGGCTTAAAAAATTTGGCCTAAGCGTTTGACTAAAATTTAGTTTATTTGATTTTTTTTTATAACAAAAAGTAAAAAATATTGTTTTTTTTTTTCAAAAATGTCGCTCTATTTTTGTATATAGCGCAAAAAATAAAAATCGCAGAGGCGATCAAATACCACTAAAATAAAGCTCTATTTGTGGGAAGAAAAGGACGCAAATTTTGTTTGGGAGCCACGTCGCACGACCACGCAATTGCCAGGTAAAGCGACGCACTGCCGAATCGCAAAAAGGGGCCTGGACCTTTTCCTGGATTTTGGTCCGGGTCTTAAGTGGTTAAAAGTTACACAGCTTGTTTAAACAGTTCTGTCCTTGACACAATGGTTCTTCTTAGATAAGGCTTGTTCCCAGGTGCTAAATGTTCTTAGTTAGCTATCTGTGCAAACTTTTCCAATGACAGGGTAACTAACCAACAATGCTAGTAAAACATCTTCTTGTTGTTTCACGCAAACTGTGACAACATTTCTTTGTTCTAGGACGAGAACCGTCATTGTTCCAAACTTTCTGCTTGAACACAGGAGTTGTAAAAATGTACAGATAGCTGATGTATTGGGCACACGAGCTAAGGGTTTATTTTCTTCTTTTCTGAAAGGTTCTCAAAAAGATTTATAGTTCATCTAAGCGAATCTCACATTTTTTTTCCCGGTAAATATTAAATATATTATTTATCTGCGCCAGAACCATAACAATGTGATGTATGGTGCTTGGAACCAGGAAGTTGACCAGGGGAATACCAGAAGGGGCCAGCAAAAGCAGCAGACTGAGTGTGTCTATCACATAAATGACAACCACTGTGGACAGCAGGGAAGTGTTGCAGGTCTGCAAAATGGCCGTGATGATGTCATGTGTGGTGTCGATGGGCGTGGTCCAGGGGTGTGTTTTAATAAATGCTATACTAAGGTAGTGGTGCTTTTCTCTCCTTTTTTTCTGTTCATAAATGGTCTGCTGGTGAAAGCCTCCCCAGATCCTGATTGGAAGAGAGACGACTGACGCTGTCATAATGTGAACTGAATCCCACAGTGTTTTTCATGTACCTTTTTCAAGGATTAACCACTTGCCTACTGTGCACCTACACCCCCTTCCTGCCCAGACGAAATTTTAGCTTCCGGCACTGCGTCGCTTTAACTGACAATTGCGCGGTCGTGCGACGCGGTTCCCAAACAAAATTGGCGTCCTTTTTTCCCCCACAAATAGAGCTTTCTTTTGGTGGTATTTGATCGCCCGTGCAGTTTTTATTTTTTGAGCTATAAACAAAAAAAGAGCATACATTTAAAACACAATATTTTTTGCTTTTTGCTATAATAAATATCCCATTTAAAAAAATAAAAATAAAAATTTATCTCAGTTTAGGCCGATACGTATTCTTCTACATATTTTTGGTTAAAAAAAAAAAATCGCAATAACCGTATAGTGACTGGTTTGCGTAAAAGTTATATTGCTTACAAAATAGGGGACATAATTATGATTTTTTTTTTTTTTTTTACTAGGAATGTGCGATTTTTTTTTTGGGACTGCGAAATTATAGCGGACACATCGGACACTTTTGACACATTTTTAGGACCATTCACATTTATACAGTGAATAATGCTATAAATGTGCATTGATTACTGTATAAATGTGACTGGCAGTGGAGGGGTTAACCACTAGGGGGCGGGGAAGTGGTTAAATGTTTGTCCTAGTGAGTGTTCTATCTGTAGGGGGAGGAGGGTGACTGGGGGAGGTGACCGATTGTGTCACTATGTCCACTCTCCCTGAGAGGACGTGGAGCTCTGTGTTTACACACAGAGCTCCACGTCCCCGCTCAGTTACTGGGCAAACGCGCATTGAGTTCCCAGTAACGCGCCGGGTGCACGCGTCATATGACGTCCTGTCAGAACAACAGGGTATTCCGCCCGCCATCATTTCATGGTGTGCAGTACCCTAGTGGTTAAACCAGAGTTTAGTGACAGATTCAGCGTCACCTCAGACTCTAAAATGAGCACAGAGTTTGGGCAAAAGTCATTAATTATGTGGAATTGCGTTGCTCAATAAGTTTAAGGCCCTGTACACACGATCAGTCCAAACTGATGAAAACGGACTAAAGTTCAGTTTCATCGGTTCACAGACTGATGGTCTGATGGTCTGATGTGCGTACACAATATCAGTTCAAAGACCGATCGTGTCAGAACGCGGTGACGTAAAACACAACGATGTGCAGAAAAAAATGAAGTTTAATGCTTCCAAGCATGCGGTCAACTTGATTCTGAGCATGCACGAGTTTTAAACCGATGCTTTTGCATACTAACCATCGGTTTTGACCGATCGGTAGGTGTCCATCGGTCCGATTTTAAAGCAAGTTCTAAATTTTTGGACTGAAGGACAACAGACTGATGGGGCGTACACACGGTCGGTTTTGACCGATGAAACTGAACTTCAGTCCGTTTTCATCGGCTTGGACTGATCGTGTGTCGCGGCCTTAGCTGTGCAAATTTTATTGCATTTTTTTTTTTATGTTCTTTATATCAGCGTTAAATTTAAACTTTCTATGATTAGCATAATAGACAAACATATATCTATTCTAGAGGGTGCTAATTTGGTCTTATCATCATCTTTAATGGTGGCCATACACAATCAATTTTACTGATCAATCTCATCCGATAATAATAATCGATGAAGCTTCTGGCCATAGCAGAAAAAGCATAATATGAAAAAAAAAATGCATATTTGGGGGGAAAATAGAGAGTATAAATATTTGAAGATGAAGTGACAGTGTACATTTAGACTTGTCTGGAAATTATTAAAGATGAATAAATGATTGTCTTTACCTGTTTATTCATGCATTTTATCGCAGTTCTTACAGTCCAGTCAATATAAGGGCATGAACTGTTACGTAGGAAAGTGCTTTTCAGGATTAAACATTCTTTCTTCGCTAAAGGTCGGGCTTTAGAGGGAACTCATCAGCAATAACTGTTAAACCGAGCAACTAATCAAATCAAGGTGCTTCATTTCATCCTTGGCATCTATCACGTCATTGCATTTCCAAACTTCTGGCAACACAGAGATTAGGTGTAGGTGACAGGCTTTATATTTATTTGACAGCAATCCTGTAGTTTACTTTTTTTTGTTAAAATTTTACACATAAATAATAACTATATACTTAAAAAACAAACAAAAAAAAGAAAAAAAACATTCCTACTCAACTAGGTTCATGCAGCATTGGACCGATGCTTCACCTGTCTCACGTTGGCTCTGCACTGAGAAATGAGTAATCAAACATTGTTAATCACTCAGTTCTCCCCTTTCACTCTAAACACAGAGCTGTGACTGTCATTCAGCAGCTCTCTGCTCTATCCCTCTGGCGATCACTGGAGCGCTGGACTGTGAAGGGGGACAGAGCGGCTGACGCAGGCTCTCAGAAGATCAGTGAGAGGCTGAGCCAGTTGCCGGTCCACAGTAGCACATTTGGACAGCAGCATTGTCAAAATGCAGAGCGTTCTCTTCGCAAACTAGCAGGGTGGAATCAATTAGTACTCTCCATGTATCTATAGGCAAAGGAGGACCTATTCCATTAGTACTCTCTATGTAGATATAGGCAAATGAGGATCTATTGCATTAGTACTCTCTATGTAGCTATAGGCAAATGAGGATCTATTCTGTTAGTACTCTCTATGTAGCTATAGGCAAATGAGGAAATATTCCCTTAGTACTCTCTATGTAGCTATAGGCAAATGAGAACCTATTCCATTAATACTCTCTATGTAGCTATAGGCAAATGAGGATCTATTCTGTTTGTACTCTCTATGTAGTTATAGGCAACTGAGGACCTATTCCATTAGTACTCTCTATGGGCCAGATTCAGGTAGAGTTAGGCTGGAGTATCAGTGATACGCCAGCATAACTCTCACTTTGAGCTGGCGTTTCTGTTTTCTGTAAGCAGAAAACATGAAACGCCGGGATTGAGTCCAGATACGAGTGGCGTAATTGTATTTCGCCGTCGTATCGGAACTGCAATTTTAAAAATGGCGCTCGGGGCGTTACCGCTGATTAACGCCGAGAATATGTTAATCAGCGAGAATCGGAAATTCACGATCGTACTCGGGCCCGACGCAATGATTTTCCGACGTTTCCGTAAGCGATACGCGGCGCAAAGAAAAACATGACCCCTAGGTGGAGTATCCTATGTTAAGTATGGCCGTCATCATCGCGTCGAATTTAAAAAATTTCACGTCGTTTGCGTAAAACGTCCGTGAATGGGGATTGACGTCATTGACGTTCCCTGACAGAATTTGGAGCATGCGCACTGACAGTCGACGCATGCGCAGTACGTTCGCCGCGGGATCGCACATAGTTTACATAATACACGCCCCCTACCCGCCCAATTTGAATAACGCCGGCTCATTTTCGCAACGCCGCCGCAACTTTAGGAGCAAGTGCTATGTGAATAACAGTACTTGCTCCTAAAGTTTCGGCGGAGTAACGTAAATGAGAAACGTTACTCCACCAAAAAGATCCGCTCTCCTACCTGAATCTGGCCCTATGTAGCTATATGCAAATGAGGATCAATTCCCTTAGTACTCTCTGTGTAGCTATAGGCAAATGAGGACCTATTCTGTTTGTACTCTCTATGTAGCTATAGGCAAATGAGGAACTAGTCTATTAGTACTCTTTATGTAGATATAGGCAAATGAGGATCTATTCCCTTAGTACTCTCTGTGTAGCTATAGGCAAAGGAGGACCTATTCCATTAGTACTCTCTGTGTAGCTATAGGCAAATGAGGACCTATTTCCTTAGTACTCTCTATGTAGCTATAGGCAAATGAGGACCTATTCTGTTTTTTTACTCTCTATGTAGCTATATAGCCACTTGTTACACAAGTGTTATCCACTTGGAATTTTAATGACACGCATAATAGCGTTACAATTTTTTATATGTAAAATACTTAAATAAAGTTGTTTCTTTTATAGTATCCTAATGTATGCTCCTTTCTGGCCTGTACATTCTGACAATTTCTCTCTTTTTTTACTTGTATATACATTATGGATGATGGCCACAACATTTGTTTTAAAAAAAAAGGTCAATATTCCCTTAACCAAGATGGCAGCTGCAGCTTCCAGGAGCCACCATACATGTGCGGCCCAGAAAGAAGCCTAACATCATCGTCCCATCCCCAGCTGGGCAGAAAGCCAGGTTAAAAGCGCCATGTGTGACTTAAGGAGAGGAAGTGCCTGCTTAACCCATAGGGCAACTGCACAGCAGACTATCACACAGGAGGGAAAAGGAACAAAAAATGGTACAAAGATGGCAAAAGGGGACCAAACAGACAGAGGATATGAAGACAGGAACAGGGCAGTGTGCCCAACTTAAGTGCTTAGAAAAAAGAGCAAGACAGATTTTACCCATGTAAGCTAACTATCCGCTACCAACAGTCTAGCAGACACCGCAGTGAGGAAAATTGGGCAGGTATGCTGCCATGTTGGTGCCGGGAAAACAAGTTTGAGCTTTGCATACACAAGTTAGCCTGTGTATTTTTACTAGAAAAAAAAAATTGTAGGTATAAAAACAGAGCTGGAACAAAGTTTACACCAGCTAGAAGTGAATGTCATCTGCTGATTTGTACATATAGACATCATACCATGTAAACTGATATCAGAGCATTATATATCTTTTTATTTTATTGGAAATCCAATGCTGCCATTTCCTGGAAGAAATAATTATTGCTAATTTACCGTAGGGCATGCATGCATTAGGATTGATGAATAATAAATACATGGCAATTGTAATTTCCAAAGATTTGATTGTCTGCCATACAGTCTGCAAAACATAACATGTGGCTTGGTAAATGTTTCAACTGCTCATGTCATCCGTGACAGACAGAAACAATGCTATAGGCTCTATTATGCCAAAACAAATTTGCAAAGTTCCATGATTTGAGCTGGTGCTATATACACAATAAAACATTTAATATCATAAATAGGCACAGTACTAAGGCTCTGTTCACACTAGCCCATGTGGAAAATGGAAGCAATTACTGTGGAGACTAATGACAGTGCTTCAGCATCTAAAGCAGTGGTTCTCAACCTGGGGTCGGGACCCCCTCGGGGGTCAAATGATGATTTGCCAGGGGTCCCCAAATCCTGGGCTGTTCCTGAAGCCAACACCGCTCTCCCAGCCTTTTTTAATGATCAGAACTCCCCCCAGCATTGCCACTCATTCCAATTCCCCGCTAGCACTGCCACTCACCCCCCCCCCCCCCCACCAAGGAGCAAGAGAAATAATTAAAATAAAGAATACATGGAAGATAGAGGAAAAGAGGGGTATAAAAGAAAAAAAAGGGAGAAAAAAAACAAGAAAGATGGCTGGATAAGGAAGGGGGGGGGGGGGGACAAGAAATTTGAATAAAGAGAGATAAAAGGGAAAGAAAGGAGAACAAAGAGAAAGAGTTGTACATCCTAAAATGTACCATAAGGGTTTTAATACTGGAAGGGATTCAGGGAGTACAAAATGTCTGTGGGTTTGGGGGCGCAACTTACTTGTCTTGCCTTGGGTCCTGACAACCCACGCAAGGAAAACGTTTTGGGTTATGGGTCTCACAACTTGGAACATTTTATCAAGGGGTCACGGCACTAGAAGGTTGAGAACCACTTATCTATATGATAGTCAAATCAACCAGCGCAAATAAAACCCTAAAAAAGAACAGCTGGAACACTGAGGGTCAAAATATCAAATCCCCAATTATGAAATGTAAAACAGCAGTGCAGCGCAAAACATCTATAACAACTCTAAGATTATTGTGGAATTATTGTCACAATAAGAAAACAGTCCATGCTTTTCATATAAATTCTTCAAAAACGGTGATGAGCATACACCAGCATGTGTCCAAAGTGAAGTAGACAATTGTTTAAAGGGGAGTTCCAGTCCCCCCAAAAAAATGTTGTTTAATGCTCTGTCATTTTTAAAACCTGGAAAATAACATTACTAACATGGCATATTTTATTGCTCCTTTACTTTCTTGAAAAATAATCTTTTACTCACAGATCTCGGATGCAGGCAGGTTCCATTTTGGCTGTGGGCTGTGGGCTGTGTGAAGCCGTTCTGTGTTCATTTCCTGGACTTTTGTGATGCCTGAGTGGTTGCTATAGCAATGTCAATTCATGTAATTCATAAGGAGGGAGCTGGATCCATGGGACTAGAGCCGTTTGAGAAGCGGGTGTGTGTGTGGGGGGGGGGGGGGGGTTGCTGCTAAAGTTGTTAAGGGGGGGGTTTGGGTGCAGCCGCCGAACAAGAAAAAAAGTTGTTAGGCGGGGGGTTGCTGCTGCTGCTGCTGCTGCCACCGAACAAGCACTTTGTACGCCGCCACCCCAGACCTCCTCTTCCACCGCTGGGAGGTATGGTAGCGGGTGCTGTCAAGCCGTCACCACACCCCCCCCCCCCCAGACAACGGCCGTGTGGGAGGAGGCGAGCTGCGGGCTGTCAGAATGTTTTGTACCGCTCGCACCCTCCTCCCTTTCTCCTGTCATTGGCCATTCGCGTCATCTGCAAATAACGCGAGATTTCGGCAGTAGGCGATATCCCAGAAACCCTTGTAATCGCCTAGGCTATTAGGGGCGGAAGTCAAGAAGAAAAAAAGGTAAAAAGGTATTTCTAGACAGAAAAATAAATAAATAAATGCCAATGTGAAAATGATTCGTTTAGGAATATAGATCAAGTTAAAAAAATGGGTGGAACTCCTCTTTAAGTGACTTTGTGACAACCCCCACCAATGGTAATTATAGCAGCTCACCTCAGCTAATGGACCCCTGAGTTAATCAGTCAGGTCTCATAAGCGATTCCCTCAATGGGATGATCAAGCCAGGAATTCTGGGTTAGGAGGATAATATGCCAGTAATTTTCTAAATCGGGACGGATCTCATCAGCCAACTCCAATAGAATAGGTACATAGAAAAGCAAAAACAAAATCTAGTGCTCTCTGTTTGGATGAGATTTATTTAAAAGAATAAAAAAGACGCACAGGCACTGCCACTGTTCCACAGATTAACAGTGTGTAATCAGTATGTACTCCACGAGAGACAATGTAGGACATGGGTGACGTCACGATCATCAATTACGTGTTCCGCATCCAACTACTCGCTTGTGTTTTTTTTTTTTGCTAAAGCAAAACTCCACCCCAAAAGGAGAAGTTCCACTTTAAGTCCTCCTCCCCTCCTACCTTGCCACATTTGGCAAGTAATTTTTTTGGGGGAGCTACATAGTTCTAACAGGTACCCACTCCCACTTCTGCTCGAATGGCCTAGAAGTTCTCTTCTTCCCCTTCCTCATTGCAGTCTTCTTGGATATGTCACAGGTTCCAGAAGACTGCAGGACCATTCACAAAGTGCAGTACGACTCATGCATGGACAGTCAGCAGCCGGGTGTTCACAGTTAGGATGCCAGTATCAGGAACCTGAAGAGTAATGAAAAACTAGCCCAGGTGAGAACACCACTGGTTCCCTGGACAGGTAAGCGTCCTTTTAATAAATGTCGGCAGTGACAGGATTTGTTGACGCTGACTTTTCATTTTCTTCTAAAGTGAACCTAATCTTTGACATTTGAAGTATCACCTTGTGACACTTTGCTCATGTCAGTGCACAGCAGCATGGTGTGTTGCTGACCTGTGGTGCCACCCAGTGTACCAAACAAACCACCTGACCCCCCCCCCGTTCCATCAGTCGATCAGTGAACAACCCTCCCCAGTCGTTCAGTCAATTGGCGAACAAACTCCTCGTTGTTAGCCCATCCACCCACCAGCACCGCACTTACCAATGCCCAGGTTGTGGACAGCTTGGGCGGCTTCCCTCTGCATCTCCTCCTCGGTGGCTTCCACCTGCTTCTGCTCCTGGCCACTACAGTCACTTCTCCTGTGAAGAAAGAAGATTGGATGTCTGCACACCCATAAAATGCAGATAAAAGCTTCTTTATTCAAAAAATCATCAATTAAAACAGGCACGAGGCCTACTGGCAGGGGGGAAAAAAGGTTGACGAACCACAGTGTAGCCATCTTTCGACTATAGCGCGGGCAAGAATGAGTTAATAAGGTATACTTTCTACAATTGTTGCAGGCAATGAAATATGTTCATGTATTGCTAGAAATAATCACCAAGTGAAAAGAAGCTCTGTTAATTATTGGTCCCTGGATCAAATGACCTCCTGCAGCTGTGTGCCAGACACAAGGGAACCTCTCTGATCAGAAGTAGAGGAGCAGCCTCTGATGACTTGTTTTTGAATATGCATGCTCTAGGGTTGTCGTTACACTTTTTGCATCACCCGATGAGTCACTAACCTGGAACAAGCATAAGTTCCTATATCATATTTGAGCATAAAACGTTTTCTAAAATATGCGCATTACAAATTTTTCCCAACTGAAGACCATGTGAACAGTTAGATTTTAATTTGTTCAGATAAGAACCAAAAATAATACTTCATCTCTGGCCTTAGATTTTTGTCTTCAGAAAAAAGATCATGGATTTGTTCCCATTAACCATTAGAAAATCTAATGAATAATTTGATAATTAATATTTAAAAAAAATCTTTATACAGTACATATTCCTAAATACACACTTATTTCCCATTATACTTGCCCAGTGACTAGGCCCCAACAAAAGCCTAACATTCATGTACCTGTGCAGAACATGGACCCATCTTATGTTACATATAGAGGGTAGATAACTTCGTCATTCCTCCAGTCTTGAGCATTTAATGGCTTTAACCCTATGGCCTTGTACACACGACCGAGAAACTCGTCGTAAAAGAAACATCGTTTTCCTCGACGAGTTCCTTGTCAGGCTTGTCAAGAATCTTGTCAGTCTGTCCGCGCTTTTCAGTATGTTACAGCATGAAGAATGTGCTATCTCCATTACGAACGCTACTTTTACCGAAGGTGCGCTCCCGTCTCATACTTTATTCTGAGCATGCGCGGGTTTCTAAGCATACACACAAATGTGTTTCTCGTCATAAACCAGCCCAACAAGAAACACGACGAGGAAATTGAGACTCCCGACGATAAAAAAAAATAAAAAAATTGTTCTCTTTTTTTCTCATCGAGATCCACAACAGTTTTCTCGACGAAAAACATACACACGACCGTTTTCCTCGGAAAAAAAAAGCTCTGCCACCAAGTTTCTTGATGGATTTTGTCAAGGAAAATGGTCGTGTGTACGAGGCCTAATGCCGCGTACACACGGTCGTTTTTTGTGATGAAATAAAACGATGTTTTAAAAAACGTCATTTAAAATGATGGTGTGTGGGCAAAACGTCGTTTTATGTCTTCAAAAAAATGACAAAAAAAAAATTCCAACATGCTTGAATTTTCAAAACGTCGTTTTTTGTTTCACAAAAAGTCACCGTGTGTAGCAAAAACGTTGTTTAAAAACAACGTTTTTCAACCCGCGCATGCCCAGAAGCTAGTTATGAAGCGAGCTTCAATGGAAAAGAGTGGTGAACGTAACCTCGCTTTTTGTGAAAAAAACGATGGTGTGTAGGCAACATCGTCTTTGAAAAGTGACGTTTCAAAAACGTCCTTTTTTACTTCACAGAAAACATCGGTTTTTTTTCATCACAAAAAATGATCGTGTGTACGCGGCATAAGAGTCAAACAATAATTATTTCCAATCATTGTGTGTCAGATAAGCGTTTAGCTTGATTGGTAGAATTCCTTTAAGCAGTCTTCTACTAAAATTGTAAATAAGATTTAAAAAATAGCTAGAAAACCAGTGATAAAAGTCTTCCTTTTCAGAAGTTTAAACAAAAAAAAAGGATGCTTTTCATTTTTATTTATTTTTCCCGATTACCTTTTTTTGCACGTTGTCTTTCTGCGATCTGCTGCTCTTTTGCCACACACTGGGTCCTTTGCAGACTGCCACACTCTGTATAAGACGTTCTTTATTGAAGGTAAAATCCAAATCACAGCATACAGTCAAACTTGAAATGAAAACAGGGACAAGGCTAACGCGTTTCACATCATGAGATTCTTACTCATAGACATCTTCCCTTTCTTCATCTTTCCTTCCAGGCTCTTTCAGACAGCTCCCAGTGGTGCGCCGTCAGATCTGCCCTCCAGCTGATGTGCGTCCCTGCTCCTGCAGACACCTGGGATATGTGATGGGGATATCCCAGGAGGCTGCTTGAGCAAGAACACATAATTCTTACCTAAGTAAGTATGGAGGCAGGGGGCAGGCCAGAGAATTTTTTTTAAGTAAACAATCACTTAAACATTTTAAATAGAGGAGGAGGAAGGGGTTTAGTGGTGAACAGTTCATTTTAGGAGTCCGCTTTAAAGTAGAACTAATGCCGCGTATACATGATCATTTTTCGGCATGAAAAAAAACGACGTTGGGCTTCACATCGTTTTTCATCTTCTGAAAAACGACCAAAAATGTTTTTCATCTTCTGAAAAACAAAAAAAAAAATTCGAGCATGCTGCATTTTTTAACCTTGTTTTAAAAAATTTTGTTTTTTGGGTTGTAAAACATGATCGTGTGTGGGCTAAAACGACGTTAAAAACTACGTTTTAAACCCACGCATGCTCAGAAGCAAGTTATGAGACGGGAGCTTGAATGGAACTTCCCCTTTAGAGTGCCGTCGTACGTCACTGCGCTTTGCTCATCATTTTTTTAAAACAATGGTGTGTGGGCAACATCGTTTTTAATGATGAAGTTGGAAAAACAAAGTTTTTTTCAATGCTGAAAAACGATCGTGTGTAGGGCAAAACTTTTTTTAATTTTGGATAAAGTAAGGGAGAGTTATAACCTCTAAAAAATATAAAAATAAAAATATATTGCGCTAATCCAAAGTGAAAATAAGTAAGTGACATACAATAGTGTTAGTAAAATACGTAAAAATTGGTAACAAAGAAAAGGTGAGGCGGCCAACACAACAATGGAAAATATTGTAAGTGAAAATGTGAAAAAAAGTGCAGCGCCAATTAAACCGAGGTATCCCACGGTAGGAATACCAAACACAAATAAGTGATATTTCTAAATGAGTAAAAAACCGGTTATGTGGGAGTGTCAGTCCCCACCGGAAAGAACTATTCACAATAAATATTATATAGCAAATAACAATGATGTAAATATTACGAACAATGTGCAAACCTAATAGTAAGCGTAGCCATTCCATATTTACCTTACACCTACTATACAAGAATGTGGAGTCTTACAGGAATGTGGAGTTTTAGAAGAATTGTATGATACTGACCAGTACTAAGAATCCCCTTCTGGTTCCAATTGGAATAAGATACATACAATCCTCAGATGCTGTAAAGTTATCCAACAGAGGACATTATTATTATTATTTCAGATATATATTCATATATATCCATTTTTGTATTTGGACTGCTTATTAGATTATGGTTATCCACAATCTAGCACTGGATTAGTTTATTTTCACTATTAGGTTTGCACAGAGTTATAACCTCTGCCATTTTTTTTTTTTTTGCCGTGTGGTATTGCAGAGATTTTTCTTCACTCCCTGTCCTAAACAGGAAGTGAGAGGAAATTTTTTCCAAATGAGGGCATCCCAGGGTGTCACCCAGGTCACAAGAACTAGCGTAGCCATTGGAAATGTTCTCCTCTATTCCTGTGCTCGTTACAACTCAAAATTTGGGATTTTTCACTTTCTTTCTCTGTGATTATGGTAAATAGGACAAATAGGAAGGGTTACTCTTCCTAATGGTAGCACAGACAGTAATAAAAACTGACAGGTGTTCTAATTCCTCTCCTCTCTATCCAATACAAAAAAAAAATGCCTTTAGTAATACTTTAAGTATGTTTTGGGATTTTAGTATACATCTGATCTCAGAGTGACCATTATATTGAGTATTATGCTGATAATATATTGGCATAATATTATTCAGTATATACTAAACAAGTTCATTTCAATATATTAATAATAATTTTGAGTATAAATTACATCCTGTGGTGTTTTTTTATGACTTTTCCATAATAAACAGTCAAAAAAAGCTTTCTGCTGCATTCCTTTGCTTTATTGAAAGCTGTCAAAATATCCATTTGTAAAATGTTCTGTGTAGTTTAGTATTCTAAAATAATATTTTACAGACAAAACGCCACATATAAGGCAAAGAATAAAATTGTGATCAACAGCATAGTGTGAGCTGTCATTTCAAATCTAGCTCACAGAGGAGGTAGCATTCAGAGCCGTTCTTGTCTCATGTTAATTAGAAGTTTGCAGGCTAACCCTGTACTAATTCAGCTAAAATGTTATTTTCATTGAAGCAGAAAGGATTATATTGTAGAATGGACCATCTGTCTGAGCAGAATCACACCATAGCTAAACAGCGTTGCTTAAAATCTTAGTATACCTTTTCTGTTCAGTATCAGTTAAATTTTTGAAGATGTGAGTGTAAAGTGTGCCAGTTTGTTGTATGCATTGTCAATGTTGCCTTTTATTGTCATTCTTACTGGACCTGAACTTTCCTTTGTTGCCAGCCTCACTAGACCAAGGCATTCAATGTAATAGCTTTAATCTGTAAGCCGGAACACTTTACTAATGCTCCCAGAGTAAGTAAGGCATCGGTACATAGACAGGAAGATAATCCCTTATGCCTTCATCATGTCTGTAAACACAGAAACAAAAGAGCTGGCAAAATGTGAGCATCTTTTTTGCCAACAATGCATTAGTAGAAGATTAACCACAATGCCGATTGTCGATGTTTGATCTCATCTTCAACATTCTGGCTGCACTGTCCTACCATATATTCCATCATCGATTTTTTTTTTCTTTCGTTAACAAAGACGGGCCTAGTCCTTACCAGGCCGTGGATTTCCAATGTGGAGGCAGTTCCTGTCTCCACTTCGAGCACGGAGATATGCAGGCAGTTTTCGCGTGGCAAAAAATCAGAAACATGAAAATGAAGAAGAAAACAGCAAGGATGCCCTCCAGTTTTATAAGGTAAAACACGGCCAGTTCCAAGTTCCTCATTTAGTCATATGCTTGTTTATTATGGTTTTTCTTTCTTTTTCTTTTTTTAACTGGTGATTTTATGGCTACATAAATGATTGGAGTAGTTTTGAAATAGATATTATAAATACTTTTTAGTTATACTTTAATAATATAAATGATATAATGTTGTATTAGTAAGATATTGGATTTAATTATATTGCAGATATTAATTTGTTCACCTGTTTATTTTTTTACTATTTTAATAATTATTTATAATATTACTATGTATTTATTTTAATCAGTTGCATGTTTCTTGTTCTCCTTTGAACTTTACTTAGGATATATTAAGTGAGGAAAATGTATTTAGCTGATCGCTTATAGTACTTTTTTCTACTACACTTACGTGATTCATTATAAAACGGGCAGATACTGGCTAGATTTTTTTATTTTTATTTAACCTTTTAGATTTACTGTGTATTTTTTTATGTATTTATTTGTGTATGTATTTTTATGTATTTATATATTTATTTTAATCAGTTGCTTGTTTCCTGATCTCCTATAAACCTTAAGATATAATAAAGGTGGGGGGTGTATTTAATTAAAAGCTTATAGTACTTTTTTCCACTACACTTATGTGATCGATCATTAAATGGGCAAATACTGGTTAGATTTTCTTTAGATTTCATCCATTCGTTCTGTAAAGTTTGAAATCACTATGCCCACCAATACATCCCAATTTATGCTCCATCAAGTGGGTCCTTGCATTAGAAATGTATGGTTAAACTTTACTGATTTAACTATTCAGAACATATCCACAAATTTTGGCCCAGATTCAGATAGAATTAGACTATCGTAGAGTATCAGAAATACACTACGCCGCCGTTTTTTACCTGGCTCTACGTGGAATCCAAGTAGATTTTGTCCAGTAAACGACGGCGGCGTAGTGTATTTCTCCCGTCGCAATCCATCTGCGCGAGTAGGGGGCGTGAATCACTTAAAATAGGCGCGTTCCCGCGGCGATCGAACTGCGCATGCTCCGTTCGCAAATTTCCCGCCGTGCATTGCGCGAAATCACATCGTTACGTCATTTTTTCTTGAACAACGGCCATACTTAACATGGGTTACGCACCGTTAGACCAGCAAAAAGCTGGTCTAACAGTACGTATAAAAAAATAGACGAAAGCGATTGAGAAGACCGCTCGTATCTTCGTGGATCGCCGTAAAAACTCATTTGCATATCCCGACGCATGAAAACGACGCAAACTCCTCCCAGCGGCCGCAAAAATATCGCAGCGTAGATCCGAAGGTTTACGAAGACGTAAGCCTCTCGGATCGAAGCCCGAAGCCGCCGTATCATGGTTTGAGGATTCAAACTAGTGATACGGCGCGCGAAATTTGAAATTACTCCTGTCTAACACCAGTTAGACAGGCGTAATTGCTCTGTGAATCTGGGCCTTTATGTCTAAAAATTCTGATAATTTTCTTTAATATTACTGGAGTTCTCTATTGATGTGATTTTGATTGATTACTTATTATTACTTATTGTTGATATTGATTACTGTTTTACATTTTCTGTTGTTTGACCCGAGGCTGCAGTTTGCTCTAATTGTTAAAATTACATTTGTAAAATTACGTTTAATTCAAGTAATAAATTCACATAGTTACTGTATGTCAGTTTGTGAACCGTTATTGGTTGTGGTTTGTCTGTTCTTAATGATTACGCAAACTATATCCTGTTTTGGTTTTTAAGTAAGTTTTTTCAGATTGCTGTAAAAATAATTTAACACAAGCATCAAGACTCTCTAATGCAGGGCTGTCATAAGTTTGAAATTATGAATTCATACACTAAATGGTATACACACATTTATTTATTTTTAGCTCAATTTTGTGATCTCAGTTCCTTCTACCCTGTGTCAGTCACGTGTATTGTTGTTGATTATTAACAATCGGTAATAGCCTTCAGATTTTTTAATAGTTTTGAGACACTAGTCTGCTAACAGATTCTGACTTAAAACACAAAATGACCTAATTAAATGTAGTTATAGGGCCAGATTCTCAGAAGCGATACGACGGGGTATCTCCAGATACACCGTCATATCTCCAGATACACCGTCGTATCTCTGTTTCTGAGCCCTCCTATCTGTGCGAGAGATTCTTAGAATCAGTTACGCATAGATTTGGCGTAGATCCGACTGGCGTAAGTCATTTACACCGTCGGATCTTATATGTAATTCTACGCTAGCCGCTAGGTGGCGCTCCCATCGATTTCAGAGGCGAATATGCAAATGAGCATGATACGCCGATTCCCGAATGAATTTGCGTGCCGCCGACGTCGTTTACGTAGTTTGCGTAAGCGTAAGGTTACCCCTGCTATATGAGGGGTAACTTTGCCTAGGTTCGGCGTAAGCCATGTTAACCTCCCTGGCAGTATGATTCTGTCTGGAATTACGTACCAAAAGCGGTACAATTATTTTGCATGGAAATTCTGCGTTTTATACTGTAGGCCTGCAATTTTTAGGAATAACTCGCTTAAATATGTCCAAACCAGAGTCTAGTAGACATCCCGGGTATGATAAAGTTTGAAACACAAAATCATAAAATTATAATATAATAAATAACTATAAATAATTATAACAAATAATAATGTAATTATAATAAAAATTATTCACTACTGTAATCAAATCAAAATCACTGAAATTTGCTCAGTTGCAGAATTGTCGCTGTCATTACTTTTATTTTTTTATGACGAATTTTCCCACAAATCGCTAACGCTCAATTCTGCAAGTGATTATAATTTATTATCGCTGTTTTCTAGCTGCTCTAAAATCACTTTTGACATAAAGGGACACTTTTGGTTGCTATGGACAATCTACAGTTTGCAGGGAGAAAAAAAATGTTTTTATTATGTAAAAGAACATGCAGGGCACTGGGCAGACCACTAGGGACAGGGGGGGTGTGTACTTTTTACATACAGTACTGTAATCTATAAGATTACAGTATTCTGTATGTAATGTGTTTGTTTACATTTTTGAATTTGCCGCCGGTCTCCGCCCCCGTGCGCCGTTACGTCGCAGGAAACGGAGATCGGCGGCGCGCGGGCACTGTGTGAGTCGAATGGAGGACGCCACTCGCTCACACAGCGGGGATGCATCGCTGGATCCAGGGACAAGGTAAGTACAGTACCCCGCCTGGATAAAAGGTAAGCCAGCGCGCGCTGCAGGCTCTGCATATTGACCCCGAGCGCGACTCGTGGATATCGCTATTTACATGAAAAATCCAACCCGAGTCGCGCTCGGGTTTACCGGCAGGGGGGTTAAGTATGGACTATGGGACAGCGTCGTGTTTTTTCGTCGTTTACGTTGTTTACGTAACTCGTCGCGAATAGGGCTGTACGTAAATTGTCGTCGCAACCAATGTATTTGCGTCATACTATGGAGCATGCGCAGTGGGCTACATTTACAGCCGGCGCATGCACAGTTCGTTCGGCGCGGGGGCGCGCTTAATTTAAATACAGCACGCCCCCTCCTTCCTACTTTGAATTACGCGGCCTTACGCCGGCACATTTATGCTACGCCGCCGCAAATTACGGAGCAAGTGCTTTGAGAATACAGCACTTGCCTGTAAAAAGTGCGGAGGCGTAGCGTAAATGGGTTACGCTACGCTACGCCGGAAAGCCGCAAAGGTACGAGAATCTGGCCCATAGACTTTAGGTAACTGTTCACTGATTGGGTTTGTTTTTTCTGGGTCAGACGATGATCATGATGTCTGTGAATAGCCTCAGATTGCTGCAGACATTGGTGTTAATGCATCTTGGGGGAAGAGTATATTGGGGGGATAGAATGTATAGCCAATACTTCTTAAACCAAAAAATAACGTAGGTAATAGAAAGGAGAGTTCAGCTTCAAAGCAAACCTGCAATCAGAGAAATATAAGGGTTTCCATTGTTGATCTCCTTATGAATATCCTTTTTGCTTGGCTGCTATGTTGCTGAGCCACTGGCTTCAATGTTTTGTGAGTCACTGATCTCCAACATGCATGCAAAGCAGGAAAGTCAGCATAAAATCAGAGTTTTTACCTGCATGCTTGTTGAGTCCACTGATTTAAAGAACAGAAGCCAAGAGATCATCATAAAGCCAGGCAACTGCCATGGCAGCTACCATACTTTTCTCATGGCAAGATTCTTTTAACAGGAGAAGCCCGCCAGGAAACCCATGTGTAGATGGTAACGTGTGGCCGGTTTCAAAAAGAGTTCTCACACTAAAGATCTCCAGAAAAATCAACCTGTAGAACTGATAGTTTTTGGTAATTTTAGTTTGAACAGCAATTATTTTTACATGTCTGCTTATCCATCTAAAGATAATAAAACATTTAAATACAGAACACATTTGCTATATCTGGTAGCAATCATCATTAATTTAGCAGGGGGTGTCAAACTCAATTTCACTGTGGGGCACATCAGCAATACGGCTGTCCTCAAAGGGCCTATTGCGTCTGTAAGACTATATACATTTATAGTCTCAGGGCCAGATTCTCATAGAATTCCGGCGGCGTAGCGTTAGCTATTTACACTACGCCGCCGCATCGTACTAGAGCAAGTGATTTATTCCCAAAGCACTTGCTCCGTAGTTAGCGGCGGCATAGCGTAAATGGCCCAGCGTACGGCCGCGTAATTCAAAGGGGGCGGCTTGTATTTAAATTAAGCGCGCCCCCGTGCCGATTGAACTGCGCATGCGCCGACCGCGACGAAATCCCAGTGCGCATGCTCCAAAGGACGTCACATTTTCTCAATGTAAACAACGTTATCGTAGCGTACGCCAGCCCCATTGAGAATCGACGTACGCAAACGACGTAAACGACGCACAACACGACGCGGTCCTGAGGCCATACTTAACATGGCATCCGACGGCAGCCGACGGCATCCGACGGGACTTCGTAAGGTTACTCCACATCTTTGCAGGGGTAACCTTACGCGGACGAAAACGACGTTAACCACGACGGGGCGGCGTAAAAGCGTTCAGGAATCGGCGTATTAGCCTCATTTGCATAGGCAAATGAGAAAACAACGTAAAGGCCACCTAGCGGCCGGAGTTGTCATAACATCTACGATCCGCCAGTGTAATTGTTTTACACATGGCGGATCTTCACCTGTATCTATGCGTAAGTGATTCTAGGAATCACACGCATAGATACACGGGCAAAAAAACGGCGATACGACGGGGTATCTGTGATACCCCGTCGTAGCGCTTCTGAGAATCTGGCCCCCAGTCTATAGTCTCAGTTCTCAGTGAACAGATACAGGAACTCAATCACGCCTCCCACCAAACAGCATCAAACGATGAGTGTGGCCAAACAGGATCTTAAAGGGGCAATAAATACAATGCATTTTGTGCAGAGTTCAGGGGTGTGCTACGTACGCATAGCAGGGTTCAGGGATACGCAGTGTTGCCAACCCCCTGAAGTGAAATTTACTGGCAGGATGGCAAAATTTACAAACAGCATCATTTTTTTACTGGCAAAAATCATGAAAATTACTGGCAGAGACAGTTTTTATTTTACTGTTTTCGGTGCTAAACAGTGCAATTATAAATATTTGAACTATAAGCACATAGCTAGTGCTATTAGCAATGTGTTTTAGTTAAACAAAAGTCAAAAAACATATTTCTCCATTGACATGAAGGTTAGGTTACCATAACCCAGCCAGCACTGGGTTACCCCTTACATCATAGTCTGCAGGGATCCCTCTTACAGTGAAAGGGAACTCTTATGTAAAGGGGAACGCTGCAGATCATGATCTAAGGGGGAACTCTGATGTAACAGGAGGCTCTGGTGAACAGAGACCACCTTATATCAGGGTCCACTGCATTCCCTTTACATCAGAGTTCCCACTTACATCAGAGTCTGCAGCATTACCCTTTCACTGTAAGGGGGCAATCCTGCAGACTCTGATGTAAAGGGGAATGCCAGTGACCAGAGACCACCTTCCACAGAGGGAGTTTACTAAGGTAAGGGGGGTTACTAATATAGGGGGACCTTTATATCGGTGTCCCTTACATTATTGTATTCACTCCCCCTTACATCAGCTCCCCCCCCCCCCCCAGGGCCCAGACTGGCCTAGCGGAGCTGTCACTGACCTCCTCTCAGGTGCATCGTGCAGGGCTTAGTCAGACGGCTCCAGCTTGGCGGTTCTGGTTTTTCTAGTCTCCTCTCCACAGTCCACACATCTGACTTCTCCCGTGACCCCCATGATACCGGCGGTGCTCCCACTTTTGACTCCTCTCCCGACTTCCCCTCAGAGACTGCAGACATGATGTAGAAGATGGTCAGAGGCTGAGGACATGAGATGGTCAGAGGCAGATGGTCAGAGGCTGCAGACAGGAGATGGCCAGAGGCAGATGGTCAGAGGCTGCAGACAGGAGATGGTCAGAGGCAGATGGTCAGAGGCTGCAGACAGGAGATGGTCAGAGGCTGCAGAGAGGAGATGGTCAGAGGCTGTGGGCAGGAGATGGTCAGAGGCTGCATGCAGGAGATGGTCAGAGGCTGCAAGCAGGAGATGGTCAGAGGCAAATGGTCAGAGTGTGCAGACAGGAGATGGTCAGAGGCAGATGGTCAGATGTTGCGGGCAGGAGATGGTCAAAGGCTACAGGCAGGAGATGGTCAGAGGCTGCAGGCAGGAGATGGTCAGAGGCTGCAGGCAGGATATGGTCAGAGAGAAAATGGCAAAACGATATAAATCTCCTGCGCTCCGGTATTTCTTGCTTATGGGGACATACAATTCAATTGTACAGTGTCTTTCCAGAGTCTTGCAGCCCTCCTTAGAATCGTGGGAATTCAAAGGAACTAAAAAAGAAAAAAGAATGGAGGGCGCACCGACCTAGTGTGATACTGTTACACAATTTTTATTAAAATACTAAAATCAATAGTTATACTCACAAAATGAGTTAGAAACAAGCTTTAAAAGACAATCCAGCAGCGCCAGCAGAACAGGACGGTTGCTTCAGTCTAAAAAGGTATCTGACCGATAATCAGGCTAGGCTTACGTTTCGGGGGCGTACCCCTTTCCTCAGAGCCCCGGTGGTCTGCACTGCTCCCTCACTATGCAGCTTGTCAGAATATATACACACACATATACACAGAGAGGTGAAAAGAGCATGTGCTAGAGGGTCACAGGTCACCCCGCCCACAGGGAGGTCTATTGGCAAAGCTCCCCCCATTTTAAAATTAACCCTTGGATGTACGATCCCTATATCTCACAGACTTGGCATGGTCTTACCGATGGGTATCCCATAATCCAAAGATTCGCCAATTTTGAAGGGAAGGGGGATGAGGGTGTATGGAGAAATACATCCATTTTCAGGTGTCAGAGGTGTTATCCTTGAAAGTGCACATACCTTACATATCCTGAGGCAGTGCCCTCCTTCCCTTCACATTTCATTATCCCAAAGTCATCCACATGGGCTGGAACGCACGCCACCTATTCTGAAGTGGCTGCGTTCCAGCACTACACTGCCTCGGGCATCGTCATCCTCTCTGCGCATGCGCGTACCACACGACAGCGCGACGCACGGCGCATCGCGACGTGCGTCACGCCGCCCACGGCGCCGACTCGTAGGAAGCGAGTGCGCTCCAGCATCACAAAAAGGATGCAGGTGAATGCATTCCAGCATCACCAAAAGGGTGGAAGCGTCACATCCGCCCCTGTGACATTTCTCCTGTTTTTGCGGGGGATAGAGTCGCAAAGCGGTACTCCCTCTAGTGGCGGGAGGCCAGAATGGGGCTTCTAAATGAGAGACCAGAGGCTTCTCAGCACATGCCCTTGCTCCCAAATAGTCATGAAAAAAATATATATATAATAAAATATAAGCATAAATGTAATCATAAATATAGATATCATCATTATCATCGTCCGTGGAATTAGTGTCAGCATCTGCATGGGTAAACACACACCTGTTCCTACATGAAATGGATGGGCTGGACCAGATGTCATTTTGTTAATGTCATCTATAATTATAGGTGAATACCAAACATGAGCTCGCTCAAATACATAGTAAGATAAAAGAATTAATTAATTAAAATTTGATTTAAAAATAAAAACTGCTTGAAGCGATAGTCCATAGGTCCAGTGTATGTTACAGCACAACGTACGCATATACCCATATATACACACGTGCATATAGAGGTAACGTGCACATGCATATCCATAGATACACACGTACATAGACCGCAAAAAATGAGTAAAATTGGATTAAAAGACACTCCCTTTAAAGCAATACCCAGAATACAAACACCCACACATACATACATATACAATGTATGAGAGACATGTTAGCGGCACAGCCGGCAGACTATATATTCCTTTGCTCGCTCTCATATCTATCCAAACATAGACAGTGTAGGATGCCCATGCATATGCTGACGTCCAAATGGACTACATGTGTATACAAACAAATGCATAAGTTAAATGCCAACCCTGCCCGCCTAGCTATCCCAGCCTTGGCACCATGGCTGGTGTATACTAGCTTGCAGCCCACTAATACATTTTACCCTAGGTGGCGGCAGACAGGCTGAAACTTATTCTGTGAGGGAACTACCACCTAATATCTACATATAGTACAATACAATGGGTAGTTTAGATTGTTACTTCCTCCCTCTATGGTTCCATAGAGCGTTCCATAGCCTGGGACCTTGGACAGCAAACCTTCTTTCTCCTTTGGACTTGTATCTGGCTTTGGGTACCTTGACCAGATTTTGGTCGGTGGATCGCAGAACGCGATTGGGATTGTGGGCTTCTATTTTTTGGCAAAGATATTGCGGTGCATTCCCATGGATGCACTTGTGCATCAGACAGAGTGCTTTAAAAGCAATTCTGTCTTTTACTGGCAACCAGTGAAGGGCTCTTAGTGAAGGTGAGATGGATTCCCAGGGTTTTTTCCCAGTCACCAGTCTGGCGGCCGTATTTTGAACGGTTTGCAGACGAGTGATTTGGTACTTGGGGAGTCCGAGGTAAAGGGCATTTGCATAGTCCAGTCTGGAGTTCACAATTGATCCCACCACGACTGCTACGTCTTTTTTGGGAATAAATGGAATAAGTCTGCGTAGTAGGCGCAGCAGATGGTGAGATCCGCTGACTACTGACCCTATTTGTGCGTCCATTGTCATGTAGGAGTCAAAGACGACCCCGAGACTTTTGACTTTGGAGCTAGGGGTGATGATCTGGCCAAACATGGGCGGAGGTGTCCAGGTTGTTGCCAGTTGACTCTTGCAACTTGCATGAAACAGAAGAAGTTCTGTTTTGGAATTGTTGAGTTTGAGATAACTCTTAGTCATCCAGTTTTCTATCAAAGAGAGACAATTCTCTAAACTGAGATGATGATCCTTTTTGTTGCAGATGCGGAAATATAGTTGCGTGTCATCTGCATATGAGTGATAAAGTAGTTGCTGACTACTGATGATTTCAAAGAGAGGGCGAAGATAGATGTTGAAGAGCACCGGTGACAGGGGTGATCCTTGAGGGACTCCACATGACACCGTGCGTTTTCCAGAAGTGAAAGGTCCCAATTTCACTGTTTGTGATCGGTTTTCTAAAAAAGAGGCAAACCATGATAAATCACCTTCTGTGACTCTGGCTACTTCAGCCAGCCGAGTCAGTAAAAGTTTGTGGTCTACCGTGTCAAAGGCTGCGCTTAGGTCCAGCAGAACCAGAAGACAAGATTCTCCTTCGTCTGCGGCCTCTAGAACGTCGTCCCATATTTTGAGCAATGCTGTTTCTGTCCCGTGCCCGGGACGGAAGCCCGATTGGTATGGATCAAGTAGATTATGGGTATCTAGATGCTGTTGCAGCTGTTGTACCACTACTTTCTCCATTACTTTGGAGAAGACGTTTAGCATTGTTATGGGCCGGCGGTGAGTTGGGTCCTTGGGGTCCAGGGTGGGTTTCTTCAAGATGGGCTGGATTGTGCCCTCTTTCAGTAGGGAAGGCACTATGCCTTCCTTAAATGACTGGTTTATAAGCTGCATGATGGGAGGTGCCAGGATATCGGCACATTCCTTCAGTAGTTTAGTGGGGATAATATCAATAGGCGATGTGCTATTGCGCAACACGCTGATGATATTTTCAGTGGCCTCGATGGAGATGGGTTCCAGAGTGAACTTTGTTTGTTGTGGAGAGTTTCTATGGATGTTGTGTGGTTGTACGGGGGGGAGGGGGTGTTGACGAGGGTCTTGCTTTGCTGAATGCTTTCCCGGATTCTCTCAATTTTATTGATGAAGAAATCCGACAATTCATTACAAAATTCTTGGGAATCTGAATTGGGGGCTTCAAGACAGCCAGGATTCATGGTCTGAGTGACCAGCTTGAAGAGTTCCCGTGGGCGGTTTAGGGCGCTGTTGATAGCCTCAGAAAAATAATTTTTCTTGGCTTTGAAGATTTCTTTGTGGTATTTTTTTGTTGCTGCTTTATAGGTGGCGAGATTCTCCTCAGAAGCGCTTCGTTTCCATGCGGCTTCTGCCCTTCTACGCTCTTGCTTCAGAAGTGACAGCTGGTTGTTGAACCAGCCGGCCTTGTTTTTCCGGATAAGGGCTTTGCGTTTCGGTGCTACTAAGTCTGCTGACTGTAGTAGCGCTGCATTTATGGCATCCAATGTTTCTGAGGCTGTACGAGATGGTTGAATTGTTTTAATTTTATTTCCCAAGGTAGATTTGAAGAGTTCCGAATGGAGCTTCTTCTGAGATCTAGTCCAGTGTATTGTCACTGGCTTGGGTGTTTTTAGCAATGGGGAAGTTTTGGAAATAATGAATTTAATTGCATGGTGATCTGTCCATGGCAACGGTTCATTTTCCAAAATACTTATTTTCAGATTTTGTCTGAAAATAAGATCTAGTGTATGACCTGAAGCATGTGTGGGCCCACATACTAATTGCTGAAGCCCTAATCCTTCCAGGTGGTCAATACAGGCGTCAGCAATGGGGTCTTGTGAGGAATTGGCCCAGAGGTTGAAATCCCCAAGCAGCAAAAGGTGTTTGCTGTTAAGGGTATAAGTGGAGATGAAGTCCGTCAATGATGATAGAAGCTGCGATTTTGGCCCGGGTGGCCTATAGCAGAGAAGAACGTGAACGGTCTCCTGGGGATTTGTTTGCAGCTGCAGAGTAAGGGTTTCCATGAATGGAAGAGGGTTTTGAAGGATTGGTTTAGTGATCGCAAGTTGAGTCCTGTGGATCACTGCCAGGCCTCCTCCTCTTTGTCCTATTCTGTTTTCGGTTATAATACGGTAGTTTTCTGGCACCAGTTCTCCTAGAATGGTGTTACAGTCGGCTGTGAGCCAGCTTTCTGTAATAAAGAGGCAGTCTAAATCGTATTGAAGAATGAAATCATGGATTTCTAGTCGGTGTTTTACTGCCGATCTTGTGTTGATCAAAGCACATGATATGTGCTTAGGGTGGGGTGGATACCTGAAATTTTTGATAGTCGATCGTCGATCGATTCTCAATAGTTGCTCAATTCTTAAGGCCTTTTTGGTGATGACTGGTAATCCTGTGGCGAATCGCCTCAGACCCAGGATGGTGTCTGCAGAATATCGCAGATTAGCCATTGTCGCCAAGCATCGGGGGTGCCAGTGCGGTTTTTAATGGGCTGGGGGGGGAAGATTCTTTAAATCCTCACTCCCAGGTTGATCCAGAGGAAGGCAAAAAAACCCTGGCCGTGCTAACCAGTGTGCTGCGGTAAGGGAAAAAAATTCCTTCCTGACCCTTTAAGAGCGATCAGTCGAAACCCTGGATCAAGTGCTAAAGGGGTGGTGGATACGTGGTCAGGAAAAATAGGGGGAGATGTGCTGGGGAGTACCAAGATGGCCACCATTCAGGAAAAAGGACCTGAGCTGGGGGCTGTCAAACCTTGGTGGATAGGACACTAGAGAAGGCTGGTGGGTGACTGGGAGAGGATGGGGGACCTCCTAGGGTAGGTGGGGGTTTCTGGGCTACTTTAGAGGGATTTCCTCAAGTTTATGCGGTGCGCCGCTAGGCCTCGGGTGAAGCCGCGGTCTTTCCTGAGCGCTGCCGCCGAAAAACGGCCTAGGTCGGCGCGGATGGCTGAAGAGGGAAGGCGCTGAGGCGAGGAGGCGACGGGGGGATACCTCAACTCTGGATGGCTTTGGGAAGGAGCCGGTGGCCAGGAGGAGAAAGGGGGCAGCCGGTTCTGTGATGTGCAGCCGTTGCTCCGCTGGGCAGAGCTGCGGCTTATCCTTAGAAGGACGGCCGCGCTGTCCCAGGGGAGGCAGGGAGGCGGGGGGGACACAAGCGCCCAGAAAGAAGGCTAGACACGGCTGCTGGTGAAGGGGAGTATGGAGGCCAAAGGGGAGCAAGGAGAGCTGGATCCGTGAGTCCTGGATGCAGCCGGGAGGCTGAGGGAGCACCTGCCTGACTAAACTGACTCAGGTGAGCCGACTCGTGTGAGAGCGTCCTGCTGCACCGAACGGACTGACTGACTGAGCCATGACTATTTGGGAGCAAGGGCATGTGCTGAGAAGCCTCTGGTCTCTCATTTAGAAGCCCCATTCTGGCCTCCCGCCACTAGAGGGAGTACCGCTTTGCGACTCTATCCCCCGCAAAAACAGGAGAAATGTCACAGGGGCGGATGTGACGCTTCCACCCTTTTGGTGATGCTGGAATGCATTCACCTGCATCCTTTTTGTGATGCTGGAGCGCACTCGCTTCCTACGAGTCGGCGCCGTGGGCGGCGTTACGCACGTCGCGATGCGCCGTGCGTCGCGCTGTCGTGTGGTACGCGCATGCGCAGAGAGGATGACGATGCCCGAGGCAGTGTGGTGCTGGAACGCAGCCACTTCAGAATAGGTGGCGTGCGTTCCAGCCCATGTGGATGACTTTGGGATAATGAAATGTAAAGGGAAGGAGGGCACTGCCTCAGGATATGTAAGGTATGTGCACTTTCAAGGATAACACCTCTGACACCTGAAAATGGATGTATTTCTCCATACACCCTCATCCCCCTTCCCTTCAAAATTGGCGAATCTTTGGATTATGGGATACCCATCGGTAAGACCATGCCAAGTCTGTGAGATATAGGGATCGTACATCCAAGGGTTAATTTTAAAATGGGGGAGCTTTGCCAATAGACCTCCCTGTGGGCGGGGTGACCTGTGACCCTCTAGCACATGCTCTTTTCACCTCTCTGTGTATATGTGTGTGTATATATTCTGACAAGCTGCATAGTAAGGGAGCAGTGCAGACCACCGGGGCTCTGAGGAAAGGGGTACGCCCCCGAAACGTAAGCCTAGCCTGATTATCGGTCAGATACCTTTTTAGACTGAAGCAACCGTCCTGTTCTGCTGGCGCTGCTGGATTGTCTTTTAAAGCTTGTTTCTAACTCATTTTGTGAGTATAACTATTGATTTTAGTATTTTAATAAAAATTGTGTAACAGTATCACACTAGGTCGGTGCGCCCTCCATTCTTTTTTCTTTTCTAGGATATGGTCAGAGGCAGATGGTCAGAGGCTGCGGGCAGGAGATGGTCAGAGGCTGCGGACAGGAGATGGTCAGAGGCTTTAGACAGGATATGGTCAAAGGCTATAGACAGGAGATAGTCAGAGGCTGCAAACAGGAGATGGTCAAAGACTGCAGACAGGGGATGGTCAGAGGCAGATGGTCAGAGGCTGCAAACAGGAGATGGTCAGAGGCAGATGGTCAGAGGCTGCAGACAGGAGATGGTCAGAGGCAGATGGTCAGAAGCTTTGAGCAGGACATGGTCAGAGGCTACGGATATAGTAGTTTCCTCCACTGTCCCCCTTCATATTACTGTACCTTCCGAGTCTCGTCCCGGCCCGACCTGCCCTTTTTAGCTTGGCTGGCTGGTAAGCTTTGAAATGCTACTGTACACTCACCAGCAGGCTCATCAGTTAGGGCAGGGGTCCGTCGCTCACTCCGGTGGGTGACTGAGGTCACTCTGTGCTGTGTGTGATCAAGTCCAGTGTCACTCCATAGTCTGCTGCGTCTCCCGAGAGTCCCGACTGGCTAGGCTGGTCACACACCCCACGTCTGCTGTTTCCATTTCACACTAGGCTCCTCCGTCCACCTGCTCGTCTCCTGCCTTTATAGGCTGGTGGTGGTTTTGGTGGGAAAATAGGCTCCCATCATGGGCTGCGGTGCTGCACGGCAGGTCAGGTGGGCTGAGCAGAGGCTGCAGGAGTCAGACTTTGCGGCTCAGAATCAGATTTTCTCTGGGATTTCCGGAATTGCGCATGCACAGTTCTGATCCGAGCCAATTTTTACTGCCACTTTTCCCTTACTACTGACATTTACTGGCACAAGAAAAGTGCCTTGTTTTTACGGGCTGCCCGTAGATCTACGGCTGGTTGGCAACACTGGAGGTGCGCTACGTACAGATATCAGAGTTCGGGGGTGCGCTACGTACAAAGAGCAGGGATCAGAGGTATGCTATGCACAGAGAACAGGGTTTAGGGGTGCGCTACATACAGAGAGCAGGGTTTAGGGTTGCACTACATACAGAGATCAGTGTTCAAGGGTGCACTATGTACAGAGAGCAGAGTTCAGGGGTGCGCTACACACAGAGAGCAGAGATCAGGGGTGAGCTATGCACAGAAAACAGGGGTCAGGGGTGCATTATGCACAGAGAGCAGGGATCATGGGTACGATACACACAGAGAACAGGGTTCAGGAGTGCTCTATGCACAGAGAGCAGGAATCAAGGGTTTGCTATGCATAGTGTGCAGGAATCAGTTCTCTTTCACAGGCTGTTCACATGTCACTTCCATCCCTCTCCCTGGGTGGTGAGGGCCACATGAGATCGCCTGGAGGGCCGGATTCAGTCCACAGGCCTTGTGTTTGACATGTGATCTAGCACTTCTGCTTGTGTTTTTTTTTTTCTTAATACTTTTTTTGCAAGAAAATCAATACTGTTTTTTGACTGATCTTTTGTCATAAAAATATGTTCATACATTTGTAAAGCATTGTCTTTTGTATATTGGTAGTATGGGACTTTTCCCATACATCTTTTTATCAGACATACATACATTCATTCATGTGTAGCTTCACTAGAGTACACAGTAGAGGCAGAGAGGCTTTAGGGAAATTAACAACCTATAAGTAAATGTCCCCACACAATGAATATTGCCTGATGTTTCCCCATCTATACTTTGTACTCCACTGGCACTCTTGTGACACCTAATATGCTTACTGGTGCCCCTAACTTTGTACAAATGAGACCTAGAGGGTAAAGTCTTGTATGACAGAATAAAAATTCGGAAGTAATGTAACGTATTTTTATTGTATTTTTGGATTAAACAAAAAACGTACTGGTATTGTACGAGAAAAAACTTTGAGTTTGTCCCTTCGGATAATTTCGGACAAAGCTGTGTACTAATGATCAGATTATGGTACAATCGATTTGAAAGCGGTATTTTTTGTACAATATTCTGATCGTGTGCATTAGGCTTTAAGCATGTCCAAATGAGGGTGGTCCCTTTCACCATTTTATGCTGTTGGAGTTGTTTCATTTGCTTATACAGTAATAATTAAAACGTTACTCAAAAAGAATCATTGTTTCAAATATAAATTATCTGTTCAAAAATATAAAATATGCAGTTATTACAGAGAGTCTAACTTATTAAAGTGATTTGACAGGCATACCAACCCAACACATTTTGGATTGGTAAACCTCCTGTGTAAACTCATGGGATAAAATACACCAAGCATATGAGCAGGGAATGAGATTGATGGAGGCATGGTGATCTTCCAATTCAGGCATTGACTATAACAATCAAAAGACAAAATGCAAATAACCATGAGCTGTTCAATGGTAGAAGAGGTTTTTATTGATGCTGAAAAATGCTGGGAAGCACTCATAACTAATAATGCTAAACCCCTCCCCGACACAGTTTACTGGAGCATATTCAACAGTAGTTGGCAGAAACAATTAGCACAGTAAGCGAAGGAATACCCATGCATCTGAAAATGGGACACTTTGGTTGACTATACCCTAAATGGTCCCTGTAAGGTAAAAAATTGGAATAGAACATAGCGCCCTAAAGCTGGGTCTCATTAATACACAATACAGTCAGGTCAGGTTTCTTGTATTTAATTTTATTGCACATGTCAAGAAAACAGTATACAGAGCCATATCTCAATCCCAATTCATCACTGGTAAACCATGTTCTAGCCTGAGGCATAAATCAATACCTGGCAACTGCTCAGTTCCTTGTGATGAACTGTCTTTGTAAAATGATACAGTCTATGTCCCATAAGATGACTTTTGTTTTAGCTTATTTCTTTTTATGTTAAGCATCCTTTTTCTGCAAAATTGTTTTTATAGACTGCGGGCCGGATTCAGATACAAAAATGTATCTTTCCGGCGGCGTAGCGTTTCCTCCTTACACTACGCCGCCGCAAATATTATGGGCAAGTGCCTTATTCAGAAAGCACTTGCTCCATAATATGCGGCGGCGTAGCGTAAAGTGCACGGTGTAAGGCCGCGCAATTCAAATTGCTGAAGTGGGGGCGTGATTCATGTAAATGAATCATGACCCCACGTAATTGACGTTTTTTTGGACGGCGCATGCGCCGTCCGTGGACGTTCCCAGTGCGCATGCGCAAAATCACGTCGCTTTTTCTCAATGTAAACGACGTGAAGGTAACTAACGTCGAGCCCCATTCCCGAACGATCTACGCAAACGACGTAACCGACGTACAATTCGACGCGGTCCCGACGTCCATACTTAACATTGACTGCGCCTGCTATTGCGGGGGTAACCTTACGCCGGTCTCACGCTTACGCAAACGACGTAAAATACGACGCGCCGTCGCAAGTACGCTCGTGAATCTGCGTAAATAGCTAATTTGCATAATTTACGCGAAGCGCCACCTAGTGGCCAGCGTAAATATGCAACTTAAGATACGACGATGTAAGCGAATTACGCCGCTCGTATCTTAGAAGAAAGCCAGCGTATCTTCTTTTCTGAATAGCAAAAAAAGATACGCCGGCTATTCTTAGTATTTACGCAGCGTATCTATAGATATGCTGGTGTAAATGCTTTCTGAATCTGGCCCTGTATGTTTAAAAATAAGTGACACTTGTCAGCACATATGAATCTTTTTATTCACTAAGGCAAAGAGAATAGTGCAGTGACCCGTAGCAACCAATTAGTAATCATCTCTCATCTGTTATTTCTGCACAAATCTTATAATAGATAGTTTAATGCAGCCATTCTGAACCTCCTTCAGAGGTTGCTAGGGGTTCCTTAGCTGTGGCTGGTAGACTTCCCATCTGATGGTAAATACAGTAAATGCTAGCGCAAAGACAATGTATAGCAGAGCAGAACAAAGAAAAGGTATTAACCTACTTCAGCAAGTTAGCTGCTGGGTGTGAAATGAAATACCTGGCACATGCAGGTATGGATAAACATATGACTCAATTCTCTAATGTGTGACAGTGCTTGTGTCTTTCAACTGGCATAGTGGTGTTACTTGGGGGCAGGGAATAAGTAAGCTTTAGACATGTGCATTTCATTTCATTCCAAATTAAAATACAGACAAGTTTTCGTTATTCGGAGATCCGGATATATCCGAAAACCCGAATTACAATATAAACAAGTTTTACCGACTGCTCCGAATAACGCAACGGACTGAAATTCGAATCAAATTTTACATTGAACTTCAGTTGATTTCTAACTGTACACATATTGCTGAAATCAAAAACTGTGTGTGTGTTATTAGAGTACCATTTCAAAATAAGGCTGTTTTAGTTAAGCCAAAGGTGATTTAAAGAGTCAAAGGTGATTTAAAGGGTACAACATGCTTGTTGTACCCAAGTTGATAGATCGATCAACTTGGGTACGATCAGCCCCCCAATACATGGTTTGAACATCTACGGCTGGCTTTAATTTGGCAATAAATGAGCATCTCTGTGTATGTTACACTTGGCCTTGGTTTTCACTAAATTAGGTTATTGCTTACAAGGCTGATGAGATCATAAGACGTGAGTACAATAGAGGAACAGTGGAAATTCATTACACTCTAGCCGGATTATTGTGAAAGGATTGGTGTCTACAACATCTGAAATGTGGCAGTGATATTTTCTCAGGCTTTTTCCCCAAAACAGCTGTTTACAGGCATTTGGTAAGAACACCATCTGTTTCCAGTTGATTGTCTTTTTTGAAGCCTCTAACAGCCATTTTGTGTTACAAACTAGAAAAAAAAAAAAAAAAAATATCTAGATGCTAAAAAAGACCAAATCGTTAAATAGGAACCAGTTAAGTATTTCTTTAAACTTTATAAACTTCAAAAAAGTCAATACAATAGTTAGAATTCAGATCAAAGTAAGGCTTGGTCAAAACTTCAAAGAGTCAATAATAGTCAAGGAATGTGCAAGGTGTTAGTCAAGTGAGGACTTTACAGTCTTTATAATGCAAAGGTTAGAGAAATATGTAGGCTACCGTCGCTGAACTTTTTCTGAAGATGACAATTTCCTGGCTTTCACACTGGTTCAAATGTTTTAATACTTCCTAAATCTCATGAAGCAAGAGAAGTCAGAGAAAAGTCAGAATTCCTAATTAGCCTACTTGTTATAGGTGAGTAATATAAAAAGAATTGAAGCAGGAAGATCACTTTTACAGCCAATTAAAGAGTTAGCTAGAGGACTCTTTGGGCCAGATTCAGAAAGATTTGCGTAAATTTCGGCGGGCGTAGCGTATCTCATTTACACTACGCCGCCGTAACTTACAGAGGCAGGTACCCTATTCAGAAAGAATTTGTGCCGTAAGTTACGGCGGCGTAGTGTAAATGGGCCGGCGTAAGCCCGCGTAATTCAAAGTAGGTGGAAGGTGGGCGTGATCTATGTAAATGAATCGTGACCCCATGTAATTGATGCTCTTAACGAACGGCGCATGCGCCGTCCGTGGACATATCCCAGTGCGCATGCTCGAAATCACGTCGCAAATACTCAATGCTTTCGACGTGAACGTAACTTACGCACAGCCCAATTCACGAATGACTTACGCAAACAACGTAAACGACAGAAAATTCAAAGCTGTCCCGACATCCATACTTAACATTGGCTACGCCTCCTATAGCAGGGGTAACTTTACGCCGAAAAAAGCCTTACGTAAACGACGCAAATAGATACGCCGGGCGCAACTACGTTTCTGAATCGACGTATCAACCTAATTTGCATATTCAACACGTAACTCTACGGAAGCGCCACCTAGTGGCCAAATATGCAACTAAGATACGACGGTGTAAGAAACTTACGCCGCTCGTATCTTAGCAAAATTCCGGCGTATCTTGCTTTCTGAATACAGAAAAAAGATACGCCGGCGCATCCTAGAACTTACGCGGCGTATCAACAGATACGCCGACGTAACTTCTTTCTGAATCTGGCACTTTGTGTGCAGAAATATAACAAAAAACAATTATATATAGTCACCCATATGGCTGCAGCATCGCTCTGATGGACTGCTGTCCTCCACTGGCCCTACACTGAGAACTAAGCGATCACTGTCTTTGATCGGTTTTCACCATCTCACTGCTCTGCCCCTCCAGGGCTCACTGGAGGAAGGCTCAGCCAGCTGTAGATCAAGCATATGTATGGATCCAGGCATTAATGTTGGATTCCCTGCAGAACCAGAACCAGCTCAGTGATGTCTGAGACAGAATCTGGGACACAGGAGTACAGAACTATATGCACTCCGGTGATCCCCAGAAGTATGGCTAAAAAAGCTCTGGCCATACTTCTCCTTTAGGTTAGTTTCTACTAGTTTTAGCAATACTTTAAGAGGAAGTAAACCATGCCCAATTTTGTTTTCTTTTTTTTATATAAACCCTGCAAAAGTAAAGGCATAATGTGCTAGTATGCATCACATACTAGCACATTTTGAAATACTTACCTTAAAACGAAGCCCTGCACCACTGCGCTATTCAGCTCTGACCGAAGCTTCCATCTTTACCCAGTCTTCCTTCCAGGTTCGCGTCCCCTGGCCGTCTGATTGCTCGCGCTGCAAGGACGTTACTCCCATGCATGCGCATGGGACATGGCATGGAGCTCTGAAGGAACGGCACAGGTATACTGAACATTCAGTTTGCATGCACTGGTGACATTACCAGCTGCATGTAGTGCGAATATCTCCTAAACATGAAGGTTTAGGAGATATTCATAGTACCTACAGTTAAGCCTTATTGGAAGCTTACCTGTAGGTACAAGCCTGCAAAATGAGTTTACATCCACTTTAACTTTTAAAGGATAAAAGGTTTGTTTAATTCAGTCAAAATTACATTTATAGTTACTGGGGTTGATTTACTAAAATCTGGTGCAGCTCTACATAGAAACCAATCCACTTCCATGTTTTTTTTAATTAAAACTTAATTGAACAAGCTGAAGTTAGAAGTGGCTTGGCTACCATGCACTGTTTCACCAGATTTTACACTCTCCAATTTTAGTAAATCAATCCACTGTTTCTTTACAGTTGTGTTATTAAATCTTTTGTTTTTTTGATATGTTTAGTGTATTAAAAAACAGAATTAAAATTGTAGATGTCACAATAACACTAATCTGAACATGTTTTCAGCCTGTCTAATCATGTCCTCCCTAATTCAACAATAGATGACCCTTTGCTTTGCCTATGCAGTAAAAGGGTGATTTAAACTCAGCAGAATTTGTTCACATGTCCTTACTCTCCCATTGGTCCATTTGGCCTCCAGTACCAGGGAAAGAAATCCTTGCCCAAGCTTCAAATAACTTGTTGGAACTTGCTAGACATGTGCATGTTTTGATTCATTAATCTGGTTATTTGGTTTAGTTAAGTTTGCTTGAGTCGTTCAATTTCTATTCGGGAATCGTGTTCGGAATTCGCATTCTGAACTTTTCAAATTTTCTTCGAATTACATTGTGTAAAAAGTCTGTTTTATCCTGTATGCATAGATCCTCCTCTTCCTGCACTGTCTATCTGGGGAAAGCCAGCTAACAAAGGCAGAGTAGCCGACCTGCACATGCTCAGTTGTGTCTTTTATGCTAGAGAGAACAGTTACTTACTCAGAGATAGCCAGTTCACATGATATTGGCATCACACATGTGGGGTCGTGGTCAAGATGGCGACCAGGACAGATGTCTAGGTGCAGAGCTCCGCAGCCATGGGGGTGAATTAATCCAGATTATCTATCCTGACATGACACATGTGGGCGTGTATACAGGCTGTAGTGAAAATCTCCTCCTTCCTGAACTCTCAGCACTGAAGAAACTGTGCTGTTTATCATGTGACCATGGTATACAGATCGATAAAAAAGGAAGGATTGTGGGACTTTAAATGAGGTCTATGACATCGGAGTCAAAGTTACCTCCATCCCTGATTTTGATACAAACGTAACTGAAGGGTTGGGACTTTAAATGAAGCATGCAATTGAAATAAATACATTTCTTTAAAAAGTTTATTACATGTATAAATTGATAAACCCTAAAACCAAAACGCACATCACTGTGAGTCTGATACTAATTGCATACATATACATACATGGTAAATACATATAAATACACAAACATAGATACAGGGGCACAGTACTACATGATGGTTCAATGTAAGTTGCCAAAATATTGAAATGACATAATACAAGATAGGTGTCTAGTCAGACATTCAATAAAACATATTGTTGCACACATCTTGATGTTGCTATAATTAAAGGATGCATTAGTAGGGCATCAGTGGGTCAACGTGTTTTGTGGTCAGTTACCACTCATCAGGAGCAATTGTGACCAGAATATCTACAGGATATAAACAGTGGGTCAGACTGGGTGCAAAGATGTAACATTATTGTAAATTGAGGGGAAGTAATATAACATCCACCCATATTTACAGAACTAGACATGGGTCTTGGGTGTGGAAACATCACCGACGGTGGGATCAGAATAACATCTAGCATGGGAGCTAAGGCGGCACATAAGGCATATCGTCAGGAAACAGAGGAGCAAATGTGCTAATGGAGTGTGGTTGGACAATCTCGAGACAATCCATGTTGATGTGGGATTGATCATCCCAAACCTCTAGGAAAATATATGAAATGAGTATATTAATATAAAATAGTTAATTAGGAAATATGGTCAGATAGTCTGTCATGATGCGGGATTGGTCATCCCAGACATCATGGGAATTGGAAGTAAAAGTAAATAAAAAAGGCCCATTGAGTGACCAAAACCAATACTTAAGCTGAAGTGGAATGATAGAAGTAGTTTACTAATGAAATAAATAGGTGCATTTGCGAACTAGTGACACAGTGTAAAAAAGTGGTATACAGATCATCCAAAAGGTATATAGTGGCAGTATTTTTATGTAAAATTAAGATTTATAAACTGTGGACACTGTGGAGGGGGGCAGATTAACAATTTTCATACTACTGGGTTTAGTAACACTTTAATGGCTAGTGTTAGCCACATGGGGTACCAAACAAGCAGAGTCAAAGCTAGAAACTCCAAGAGGATGACTTTTTAGCTGAAATATGTTGCCATGTGATTTAATCTAAGTAAATTAAAATGCAGCTGTGAATTTAATTACCTAATTAATAGACACCAGGACTAAAAAGAAGGCTTCAAGCCTACACATGGCTCTGTCTTCTGTAACTACATGGGGCTTTCAAATGCAATTATCTTAGAAATGTAGAGAGCTAGCCTATACCAATAACAATGCTGAACCAAACCAAAGCTACAATCAAAACAATGATGTAAAGACCCCACTGGGTATCTTCTTTTTGTCCTGGAGCATTTTTGTTGTACTAATGTGTTACAGGCTTAGAGATTGATTTACTAAAGGGAAATAAGCAGTTCACTTTGCAATATCATTTGCCTCAGAGCTTAGCAAATAAGATGAAGCTCTGCTGAATTCCATCATCCAATCATGTGCAAGCAAAAATGCTGTTTTTTGTTTTTTTTTCTAGTATGTGATTGGGTCTTCTTTGCAATGTAAAATGTCACCACATTTACTAAGCTCTGGGGCAAATTCCCTTGCACAGTGTAACTTCCCTTGCAACGTGAACATTCTATTTGCCGTTAGTAAACCAACTCCAATGTCACAGACGAATGAAAAAACAAGCATTCTCCTGCGCTCGCAGTGGTTAATTCAGAGGTACACAGTGTAAAATTCCTTCTTAGCGCCAATGGTCTTGCTGCCCTCCCAGGACAATCCTCAGATTAAAGAATAACAATAAAAAGAGAAGGAAGTACCGACCTAGCGCATTACTTTAATAACATTTAATTAAAAAAAAAAACAGCAATACATTTACAATAAATCCTTGGTTTGCGAGCATAATTCGTTCCAGAAACATGCTTGTAATCCAAAGCACTTGTATATCAAAGCATTTTTTTTACAGGGTATAAAAGATGTAAAAATCGGTAACCCCGAGTCACGCTCGGGGTGGATGTGCAGAGCCTGCATCGCGCTGGCTTATCTTTTCCAGGCAGGGTATTACTGTACTTACCTTGTCCCTGGATCCAGCGATGCATCCGCGCTGTGTGAGAGCGAGTGGCGTCCTCCATTCGATTCACACAGTGCCCGCGCGCCGCCGATCTCCATTCCCTGCGACGTTACGACGCACGGGGGCGGAGACCGGCGGCAAATTCAAAAATGTAAACAAACACATTACATACAGTATATTGTAATCTTATAGATTACAGTACTGTATGTAAAAAATGCACACACCCCTTGTCCCTAGTGGTCTGCCCAGTGCCCTACATATACTTTTACATAATAAAAAATAATAATTTGTGCCTGCAAACTGTAGATTGTCCATAGCAACCAAAAGTGTCCCTTTATGTCAAAAGTGATTTTAGAGCAGCTAGAAAACAGCGATAATAAATTATAATCACTTGCAGAATTGAGCGATAGGGATTTGTGGGGAAATCTGTCATAATAAAATAAAAGTAATGACAGCGACAATTCTGCAACTGAGCAAATTTCAGTGATTTTGATTTGATTACATTATTGAATAATTTTTATTATAATTACATTATCATTTGTTATAATTATTTATAGTTATTTATTATATTATAATTTTATGATTTTGTGTTTCAAACTGTCTACTAGACTCTGGTTTGGACAGATTTAAGTGAGTTATTCCTAAGAATTACAAGCCTACAGTATAAAATGCCAAATTTTCATGCAAAATAATTGTACCGCTTTTGGTACGTAATTCCAGACAGAATCATACCGCCAGGGAGGTTAAATGTAATCATATTGCTACACTTAAAGGCTCCTCTCTTCTTTTATATACTCAGTTGTGATATGACGCTACTCTTATATCAAGACAACGCTTGTATACCAAGGCAAAATTTATTAAATCATTTAGCTTGTTTTGCAAAACGCTCTCAAACCAAGGTACTCTCAAACCAAGGTTTTACTATACCCACAAATGTATATTGTGTAAATATATATCATAGCAAGTGATAGAATAGACTGTCTGAGTGCCGGTTCACACTACAGCGACTTGAGATCTGACTTGTCAGACCTCAAGTTGCCCCAAGTTGCTGGACATAAGAAATTCCATTGAAGTGAATGAGAGCTGTCTTAATGCACACTACTGAAGTTGCTCCGACTTCAGAAAAGGTTCCTGTACTACTTCAAGGCGACTTCTAGGCAACTTGTAAAAATAGATTTCAATGGAAGTTGCCTCCAAGTCGGATCTCCATCTATATTGAAGCAACTTTACAGGAAAAAGAAAATAGTTTACTCAGGCAAACCCCTCCCTCCCACAGATCTGATTATTCTGTGATTGGCCACAGCCAAAGTTGCCTGTCATGGAGGCAACTTTAAGTCCCACTAATGTCGCGCTGAAGTCGCCTTGCAAAGTCGTGCTGTAAGCCCCTGTGTGAACCGGCAATGAAGGTCTAATCTAGTCTATCAGTACTGCTGGAAGACTAGGAGGTGTCCAAAATGCCTGACGCGTTTCAAGGGCGAACCCTTTTCATCAGAGCTAGGGCAGCGAATCACTACCCTGTAAGTATATTTATTGCTGTTTTTATCTTAAATTTTATTTTATTAAAGCGGCGGTTCTGCGGGAAAAACATATTTTTTTTTTACTATGATGCTGCCGCTGTTACTATAGCAAACGTTACACTCACCAGTCCTATGTTTGGAGCCACGATCGTTCCGATTTTGAGATAAAGGATGTTTTATAAAACGTATAGATGGACGTTTCCATCTTGTGTGTGGGCACTCCTCAAGCCCACCACTCTTTACTTCCGGGATGCGGCGAATGCTGTCCCAGCATTCACCGCTCTATCCCGCGCATGTGCAGTGTTGAGGCGAGCCGCGCCGTCAACACTGCAGAGTTGCCATCGCAACGGCCGGCGTCATAATGACCCGCCCCGTTGTGACGAGACACATGTGATTACAGCACAGCGCGTCTCCTGGGATTCACTCAGGGCTCACTCCCAGGAGACATAGCGCTGGTCGGGGGAGAAAGAAGATACACGCCCACTCCCCCGCGGTGGTTTTGATGGACAGCTCAGATAAGGCAGCAGAAACAGGGTAAGGATCGTTATTAAAAAAAAAACAATACGGATTATTTACACATGATGGCTAGCAGTTTGATTGGGCAAAAGTATAAATTTAGGGTGAACCTCCACTTTAAGGTAATGCACTAGGTCAGTGTGCCCTTAACTTTTTTTGTTTTTCAGACTGACGAATGAAAGACAATAACATGATTTTATCTTAATGCAGACATTGGCTGATGAAACAATTACCCATAAAGCTAGGTGGGGGGGGGGCTGTACTAGCATATAAACTTGTCTAATACTTAAAGCGGAGTTCCACCCAAAAGTGGAACTTCCGCTTTCAGCACTCCACACCCCCTTATATGCCACATTCGGCATGTAATTATTTTTTGGGGGGGAGTGGGTGCTTCGGTAGGAGTGGGACTTCCTGTCCCACACCCTCCTTCCGCCCAGGGACCGCCTCAGCGACTCCTCCTCTCGCCTTAGGCGCCCCCCCAGGCGATCTTCTGGGACACCTGACAAGTCCCAGGATATTGCCTGTCCACTCAGGGAGCGCAGCGCCGCTCGCACATGCGCAGTGCGTGCCCGGGCGTGAAGCCGAAAGCTATCATGGTCGGGTGCCCACAATGTGAATGGAGGCGCCGACGGAGAGGGGGGAGAAGAGTGATGCTCCAGGCGGCCGCATCGCTGGACGGTGGAGCAGGTAAGTGTCTGTTTATTAAAAGTCAGCAGATACACTTTTTGTAGCTGCTGACTTTTAAAAATCCTTAAATTGTCTGGAACTCCGCTTTAATGGGTTCTGCCCTTACACCCTGTTCCAAATTATTATGCAAATTCTATTTCAGTGTCACAAAGATTAAATATTTTGTTTTTCCGTTTAACTCATGGATGGCATTGTGTCTCAGGGCTCTTTTGATCACTGAAAAGAATCTCGGTCACCTGTGATAATAAGATTGCCAGATGAGCCCAATTAAAGGAAAAACGACCAAAGGAGGGTGTTCCACATTATTAGGCAGAGCACCATTTTCAAGCAATATAGGGAAGAAAAAGGATCTCTGCTGCTTTAAAAAAAAAAAGAAAAAAAAAAAAGATATTTCACGAAAACGTAAGCGTGGTCATCGCACTATTAAGAGATGTGTGGCAGATTCAGAGCACAGACAGGTTTCGTGCAGATAAAGGCACATTGAGGAAGATTTCTGCCAGATCCATGATCGGATCAAGAGAGCAGCTGCTAAAACATCATTACATAGCAGCAAACAGATATTTGAAGCTGCTGGTGCCTCTGGAGTCCCACAGACATCAAGGTGTAGAGTCTTGCAACTGTGCATAAACCTTCCATTCAGCTGCCACTAACCAATGCTCACAGGCAGAAATGGCTGCATTGGGCAGAAAAATACATGAAGACTAATTTTAAAACAGTCCTGTTTACTGATGAGTCCCTGGATGGTCAAGATGGATGGAGTAGTGGATGGTTAGTGGACAGCCACCCTGTTCCAACAAGGCGGAGACGTCAGCAAGAGGGTGGTGGAGTCATGTTTTGGGCCGGAATCATGGAAGGGGAGCTGGACAGCCCCTTTAGGGTCCCCAAAGGTGTAAAGATGACCTCTGCAAAGTATGTGGAGCTCCTGAGTGACCACTTCCTTCCCTGGTACAAAATATGAACTATGCTTTCCGTAATAAATATCATCTTCATGCATAACAATGCACCATCTCATGCTGCAAAGAATACCTCTGCATCAATGTCTGGGGATAAAAGGAGAGAAAGTCATGGTGTGGCCTCCATTCTCCCCTGACCTCAATCCTATTAAGAACCTTTGGAGCATCCTCAAGCAAAAGATCTATGAGGGTGGGAGGCAGTTCACATCCAAATAGCAGCTCTGGGAGGCTATTCTGACATATTGCAAACAAATTCAAGCAGCAACTGTCCAAAAACTCACAAGTTCAATGGATGGAAGACTTGTGAAGCTGCTATCAAATAAGGGGTCCTATGTTATAATGTAACGCGACCTGTTAAAATGTGTAAAAAGTTAAAATGTTCTTCAAAATTTGATTGAAATAGCTTTTGATTTCAGTAAATATGCTGCAAACACAACAAATGACAGATTTCAGTTCTTTACAACCTTTAAAGTGTTTTGAAACTTACTGTGCGTAGTAATTTGGAACAGTGCTTTGTAAGTTTTTTATTTTGAAAAAAAAACAAAAAAAACTGTTATCATTAGAAGGTTTGTTCAATAAAATTTGAATTGAATTGAATTGAATTTGAATTGTACTCTTAATAGTTGCTAACATGAAAATGATGCTAACTGTTGTTTACATCAATTATTTCGATAAATTAGAAAAATATCATAGGCATAATAATTTGGAACAGGGTGTATATTCAAAGACACTGCTCAAGACACTTTAAATGTAAAAAATAAACATGTCTATGACTATTAGATTATATCCTTTTATTGTATTTACTATAGAAGCAATGCTGGGGTAGTTTGTGCCTTACATGGGGTGTTCTTTAAACTTCATGCATTGTGAGAAATATGTAAATTGTTCAGTACTAAAGCCTCTTATAAGCACATAATGGAGAAAGAAAAAAAAAGCCATCTCCCATTAAGACAAATATATAGATAAATGTAATGATGTTTAACAAAACCAGTAAAAAGTGAGTGTATTATTATTGCTGTATAATCTATGCACTTTTTGTATTGATTGTTTCTCGTATCCTGATACTGGAATGTGTCCAGAAAAGAATCCATATGATTGCTTGTTTCAGAACTTCTTACATCTTTGTTCTGAAGACAGTAAATGTAAGTTAATGATATGGTCCATGAGTCAAGTCATCTACCCTCATATCCATAGGGACATGCCTATGGCATAAATTGGTTTGTACTTTTACTGATGTCTATCACAAAAACTAATCTGCGTTTGAAAATGCAGCTGAAACTCATTTCCACTTAACGCTGCAAGTCATATGAACTGCATGGTAAGGTACATTGCCCATGAGGTGTATGTAATACTATTTCTAATCCAATCAACTGCAGATATAAGTAGGAATTTATTTCTGTTTAAATGCAAAGGGAAATGATTATAGCGTTTGATATTTGACATTGATAATGTATATAGTATGGATAGTATGCTAGATAAAGGGAAGATTCACAGAATAGGTGTAAAGTACATTTTGAAAGGAATTTATACGTTTTTTTAATGCATTTAGCTACGAATGCGATCAGCTTAAAGCGGTATTACATCCAAAAGCAAACATTTAAAGTGGTTGTAAAGGTTCATTTTTTTTTTAAATACTTACCCCGACTGTGCAGTTCGTTTTGCACAGAGTGGCCCTGATTCTGCTGTTCTGGGGACCCATGGCAGGTCTCGTGGCTCCTCCCCACAATAGCTAACCCCCTCTGTGAATCTCCCTCCTGAGGGGGTTACCTTGCTGGTGTGCTCCTGAGTCATACACTCGGCGTCCATAACCGGCGAGTCACGTCATTGGATTTGATTGACAGCAGTGGGAGCCAATGGTTGCACTGCTATCAATCTATCCAATCAATGCAGAGACTCCATGGAGAAGAGGAAACCGGGGATGCTTTAGCGCTGTTTAACAAAAAGTAAAAAATATAGATTTTTTTTCAAAAATGTCGCTCTATTTTTGTATATAGCGCAAAAAATAAAAATTGCAGAGGCAATCAAATACCACCAAAAGAAAGCTCTATTTGTGGAAAGAAAAGGACGAGAATTTTGTTTGGTAGCCACGTCGCACGACCGCGCAATTGTCTGTTGAAGCGACGCAGTGCCGAAATGTAAAAACGCCTCTGGGCATTTAGCAGCATATTGGTCCGGGGCTTAAGTGGTTAAGCAGTGCTTTTGGCCCTAGCAGGGCATGTTTAATCACCGCTAGGGGCTGAAGGAGGGGTTAAAAGCGTCTGTGTTGCAGTACTTCAAAAGCGCTGCCCATTCATTCCAATGGGCAGGGGCGGTGTAGGAGCAGAGCGGCTCTAGGCTTTGTGAGGCCTTAGGCAAAACTTAGACATGAGCCCCCAATCACGCCCATAATGGGAAAAATAATTCAAGTAAGAAAAATGGCTACAGAAAATGCATGGATCTAGCACACAGGTGATCAGCACCACTTCCAGGTCACCCTCCTCACCCATCAGACATATTCAGCCAATGCAAGAGGGGGGAGAGAGGGGAAGGTGAGAAAGAGAGAGGGGTAATAGAGAGATCCGAGGACACCAACATTAGTATTGATCACAGGCAAATTAGGCGGCCGCGAGGCCCCTGTGAGTGTGAGGCCTTAGGCGACAGCCTAATTAGAAAGCCGTCTCTGTGTAGGAGCGATGTATGCAGTGCTCTTACACCACCCCAAAGATGCTGCTTGCAGGACTTTTTTTTCCATCCTGCAAGCTTTCACACTGGGGCGGCTTGGGAGACATTTTTCAGGTGCTTTACAGGCGCTATTTTTAGTAGTCCTAAGTCTGCGATTGTATCAGTTCAAAGGAAGAGACAAACCATTTATTACTGGCAGGTGTGCTTACAATGATCAACGTTTATTAATTTATGAAAAACCTTTATCCCAAAAGAGAAAAAAAAAGCTGTTGCTGTAACTGATTTTAAAGTGTTATCTGGAGTTTGGTTACATTGTGCTAGTGTTTCTAAATCTGCTACAATGACAATGCTGCTGTCCAAATGTGCCCCTGTACATCCACAGTGGAGGCACTCTAATACAGCTGAAAACAGAGGGGAAAAAGCCTGAAAAAAGGAAACAAATGGAACCACCGCATCCAAGGATGGGTAATCTCCAATATATTAAGTTTTTGGTTTTAGATTTAATACCTCTTTAATGTTAGTAAAAATATTAGTGCATTAAAGAGAATTTGTCTCCAAGAAAGTATCGTTTTGGAACTGAAGCAATTCAATACTTAAATCAAGTCAAATGTTTTTCCTGGGTAAAGTGTAATGTATAGTAATTTAGTGTACATCTTCTTCCTTCCTTTTAAGTCAGCTTATTAGGAAATATTGTGTATGAATAATTCTCTTCTATTTACTCCGATCCGACACAGAGCTGGTGTGCGTTCCAACTGGTGGAAGTTGCGTCACTGGATGTCCCCGCCAATTGCTTCGCAAAGTTGCAGATTTCAGAAACATAATGTCATATATATTGATTTTTATATGATATTATAATTTACATCATTGACTGTCTTAGTCCAGGAAGTGGATACTGACCATGGGTCTGAACAAATATGACTCTGTCCGTCGGGAGAATTTTTTCTTTGGGGTGGGGGGGGGAGGTTCCACTATCCGTGGTTCAGCATTGACGTCACACTCCACCTCATCCCATCAGAAAACACTTTGAAAATATAAATAAATTCTCTAAATGGCACCCATGTCAAGCAGCTGACCTTCTGTGGCTAGAATACAGCAGGGCAGCTGCTCATCATGGAACCCAGAAGCAGCCTAGATAGCAAGCAATTGAGCTTCACAAGTTTGTTGCAAAATTGCAGCAAGTCCGCATTGCATAACTCCAGATGAACTTTCTTTGCAAACATTCTGCAAGTCTGCTGCAGGTTCTGGTTCAGTTATGTTGTGCAATAGTTATCCCACCACAAGGGTCACTGTGACTTGCAGAGCTCTTGCTGTAGACTCATCACTGCAACTTTGCTCTTGCTAGAGACTTCCATGCAAATTTGCTACAAATTGGAAAAGTGTCAACTAGAATTTGTGCTTCAAGTGCTCTGCAAGTGTACAACTTGCCAGTAAAAACGTGCAGCAAACTAACAAGATTTACAATTCAACACTGCTACAAATGTGTGACAAGTAAATCCTTGTTATCTGGGTATTAGCTTATAACCAAGTCAATCCTACTTAAAGCGTTTGTTACCCCAACATTTCATACTCCTGATACGTGCCTTCTGTATCATGTACTTGTATGGGAAACTATCCTGTTCTTTGTATTGCTTCCTTTATTTGAAATCCCTGGTGTTCCTGATAGTCCCACTGCTTTCCTAATAAAAATTGACCACACTAAGCAGGAGAACACAGCATGGTCATTTCTCACGCTATGTTCGGAAGTCAGTGTACTCTCCTCCAATGATCAGACTTGTCCTAACATGCCCCCACTGCACAGCCATTCACTGGGAAGCTCAGTGTACTGCTGCTGCTCCTCCCCCAGATGTTATGCAGCTGAGAAAAGAGGGAATGTGGTCGCTTATTAAAAAGAGAAAAAAGGTATTTATAATGTTTTTTTTTTTTTTTTTAAAGGGGTGATTCTCCTAAAAAGAAACTTTTAACATTGCATTTCTCTTCTTAATTACATGTAGAATCGCCTGGTATTTAAAAAAAAATCCGTCCGTACATACCATGTTTGGCATTTAGTCTCACCGCCGCTTCCGTGTCTGACGGTCGGGGTAGGGCGTGCCTACTTCATTGACAGGCATCCGATCGACGCATACAGCGTGTCACGAGATGCCGAAAGAAGCCGAACGTTGGTGCGAATGCGCCGTATAGAGCCGCACCAACGTTCGGCTTCTTTCGGCATCTCGTGACGCGCTGAATGCGTCGATCGGATGCCTGTCCCCAACCATCATGCCCGGAAGCTGCGGTGAGGCTGCATGAAGAAAATAGTATGTACGGACGGATTTTTTTAAAACTACCAGCCGATTCTAGATGTGATTAAGAGGATAGATGCAATGTTAAAAGTTTCTTTTTAGGGGAACCACCCCTTTAACCTCTATGCAAAAATGTTGCCTTTCATTTCTATTTTAAACGTAATGTTTTTTTTTACAAGGTAGTGGTTTACAATTACTTTATTGCAATATCATGAAGTCTCCCTTTACTTTTTTTCTGTTGCTATAGGGGAGACTATTTAGAGGTCCTTACAAAACAAAATAAATCTGCGCTATCCAATAAGTGAGCAGCTACAAAAAAACTGTGAACAAAGGAAGATAACAAACAAAACATACAAATTGTAGCGCTGAGTGATATAATAATAAAATAAACACTATTTAGGCCGGGATTCAGATACATCGTCGTATCTTTAGAGCGGCGTAGCGCATCTCATATATGCTACGCCGACGTAACCTAGAGAGGCAAGTACAGTATTCACAAAGCACTTGCTCTGTCAGTTGCGGCGGCGTAACGTAAATTGGCCGACGTAAGCCCGCCTAATTCAAAGTAGGAAGGAGGTGGGCGTCATCTATTTAAATTAAGCGTGACCCCATGCAAATGAATGGCCGATTGAATGGCGCATGCGCGTGCATGCTCAGAATCACGATGCATATACTCCCTAAGATACGTTGGCTCAATGCCTACGACATGAACGTAACCTACGCACAGCCCTATTCACGTAGTACTACGTAAACGGCGTACGCAACGTAAAATTCGACGGCGTCGTTCCCTGGCCCATACCTTTGCATTACCTGCGCCTGCTATATGAGGGGTAACTTTATGCCAGATGTAAGCCTTAAGCAAATCGCGTATATGAAGCGGCCGGGCGCATCTACGTTCGTGAATCGGCGTATCTTGCTCATTTGCATATTTAACATGGGAACGCCGAATGCGTCCAGCGTAACTATTCGCCCATGATACGCTGGCATAGGCAAGTTACGTCGGGAGGCTGAAGCCATGTTTTTCAGCGTATCTCACATTTGAAATTTGTATGTTTTATTTAGAGGTCCTTCCCTCCCTTGCAGCGGTGGCCTGCCTGGTAGCCCGTCCACTTACGGTCTTTCATCCATGATCTCATCCGCATCTTCATTAACCCTAGAGTTTTGCTAGCTGAAGGATAAATTTGAATGGTACTTATCCCTGACACACCATGCACAATTGTACTTCTCTTCTGGCTGTCATCTCTTTGATGTTATCATTTTTAATACTGCTTGCTGTAATATGCTCATTGATATTTTCCAATCTCATGTCTATGATGTTTATATGTGAAAATCAATAAAAAAAAATTATTAAACAAGACGTATAGTTTAGTATTGAACCTTATGCCGCGTACACACGGTCGTTTTTTGCGATGAAAAAAAACGAAGTTTTTTAAAACGTCATTTAAATTGATCGTGTGTGGGCAAAACGTCGTTTTTTGTCTTTAAAAAAACGACCAAAAAAAAATTCCAACATGCTTGAATTTTTTGTGTCGTTTTTCAAAACGTCGTTTTTTGTTTCACAAAAAGTCACCGTGTGTAGCAAAAACGTCGTTCAAAACGACGTTTTTCAACCCGCGCATGCCCAGAAGCTAGTTATGAAGCGAGCTTCAATGGAAAAGAGTGGTGAACGTAACCTTGCTTTTTGTGAAAAAACGATGGTGTGTATGCAAAATTGTCTTTGAAAAGTGACGTTTCAAAAACGTCGTTTTTTACTTCACAGAAAACGTAGTTTTTTTTCATCGCAAAAAACGACCGTGTGTACGCGGCATTACAATATTCAATTTCAGAGTCCATTAATAGCACTATTATGTAGTGTTTTTTGAAGTAGTCACGTCACTGAACAACTGACTTCTAATTCAAGTTCCACAAAGCTGGGAAAATTATATAATACAAAGTAATATAATACACTGCACCGTTTGTCCTGAAATTGATTTCTCATGGTGCTTATTCAATAAGAATTTCAGCTGCCCTGGCTGACATTGAGGTAGCCATTACATGGAAAACCTCCATATCCTTATATAAAATTCTATAATGAACATATTGTACAAGCAAGAATGTGAAAATCAAAGTTGAGCTCATGTAAAATTTACAATAGTAAAACCAAATCAATACTGGCTCAAGCCGCTGAAATGTTCATGTGTTGGAAATATATGTGCAGAATTTACATTTCCATGTCTTGTTATCTCTCTGTCATCCCATGTGCCTTTATAATAATGAGAATAAACCTTTTATTATGTTATTTATAGCTAACAAACCTACCATATAATATCATATTTCCTTGGAGCCTATCTTCATTAAGTCATGGAACAGGAGAATTTTTTTCATGTCTTTTTTTTGCTCTCGCACAGACATTCTGGCCACTTCACCTTTCAGACTTTAGTTTATTTCTTATGCTGATGATAATATATACTTTAACCTTACAGTATGTGCTTCCGCACAAACCCATCTATGTTTATGTAACGCTTTTGTTAACCAGTTCTGGCACATTTGGCCCTACTGATGAGCAATAGGTACATGTGAATGTCCCAGACCCACTTACTTGGTTGTAAATGTCCCAGGAACATTCATTCTTAGGGTGAAAGTCCCCCTTTCCTGGGTGGTGGTGGATTAATTAAGGGTGCCAGTCACTTTGAATACATTTTAAATGTTTTAATAATGCATGTGCATAAAGAGTGGGAAGGAGGGTGAAGGGAACACAGGATACCTGAGGGCTGCATTAACAATACACAGTCTCTGGTCCCATACATGGTCTTCTCACTAATATCAATCCTTCTGTCACAGAACTGTACTGGATGGGATACATCTCATAAATGTTGCTCCTTGTCATCTGAGGTTCCTGTGTATTCTCAGTCTCAGGCCCTGTACACACGAGGAGACATGTCCGATGAAATCGGTCTGCGGACCGTTTTCATCGGACATGTCTCCTGGGATATTTTGGTCTGATGTGTGTACACACCAGAGAACGCGGTGACGTGACGGTGACGTGGCGGTGACGCGGCGACGTGCGCAAACAAGGAAGTACAATGCTTCCACGCATGCGTCTAATCAATTTGACGCATGCGCTGGATTTCGGTCCGGACAGGTTTCCAGCGGACAAGTTTCTAAGCATGCTTAGAAACTTCTGTCCGCTGGAAACCTGTCCGCTAGGCCGTACACGCGATCGGAAAATGTCCGCGAAAACTGGTCTGCGGACCAGTTTCAGCGGACATGTCTCCTCGTGTGTACGTGGCCTCAGAGAACAAGGCAGGACAGCCGTGGGAAGGTTCATGTGATGCTTCTCGCCTCTGTCGGTTTCCAATGGCCAGTAGCGCTTCATCTCAGCCAACGTCTTAGGGACACCTCCCAGGACAGGAGATTCTCATTGAGAACGCCAGCTTGTGACAAAACGCATCTGAGAGGGCATGTAGTGACATCCCCACATCATTTTGAGGAGGACAGGCTCCTGTACTAAGTTTTTATACGTTATACTTCTGCTTTTTTGTAAGTACAATACTTTTAATTATTAAACCATTAAGACGGCAATATCAGTGTATGTTGACTCTCCATAAGTAAGACGTTGGGTTCCTAAGGCAACTTACACATAAATAGCCGGTGTTCTTCACGCCTCCCCTTGACCGCTGAAGAAGTCCCCATAGAGGACTTAACGCGTACGGGAGGAGCGTTGTGACGTCACCCGCAGCTATCACTTTGCTCATTATACACGCTGTATACATCGGCACCGACCGTGGTGCCTTCATTGTGAGTGTTTTTTATCTTTTATTACGATTAAATTGTTTATTCAAACGGAGAGCACTATGTTTTGGCATTTGTTTATTACATGACCTGGGATGATCTATCGGTTTCTCTGTGACGTCTCCACTACTGCTGGATTTGCTGATATTTATACATAAAGCGCATTTGACCCTCCATAATCAAAGGGTCCAGGTGCTGAGGTGAGAGGCCATTTCATGTGGTGGTGGATGTGTGTCTAGCACGTTTGAAGTTCTATCTACACAGTCATCTGTCTGTCTACATTGGCACTCACTGGAGGTGTACTGCGATTTTATGGACTTTATATTCATCTTTTATTGTTTTTATTTGAGCACTGCACCATCTGTATTTGTTTCTCCACAGGGATTTTGTGATTATTGACCCTGGTGTTCAGCTGCTATACAGGGGTTCATTTGTCATTTTTGCGCTGATTTATTTTCTTTTTATCCCATTAAGACGGTAATACACTATGGTCCTTCTTCTTCCTTTCCACGATACCTAAACAATATCACAGACTTTATGATATGCTGAAGGACCTTATGACATGCTGAGGAACATCCCGGGTGTTAGTCTGCTTCCTAGTCAAACTACTCTGCATGCAAGCCAAAGGCCGCGGCTGGGTTATAGCCGAATGCGCTTTTGTGCTTGCCTTCTGGTAAGCGGCCATTTGATTACGGTGGTGTGCACTTTATTTGTGGTAATTGCTGCGGTGTCACTCAAAAAATTCAGTTTTATGGACCACGGTACAGCCGATGATTTTTTTTGAGTCGCTATTCAATTAGCTGCTTAGTATTGATGTATGTTTGGGACATTGTACATCTGTTCATACATTTAAGACTGATGTGGACTTTATATTATTAATATGATTGGCGCAGTTTACTATTTTGTTTGCTTATATATGTTGTGTGTATCCCACTTTAAGCGGCTGCCTTTATCATGTTAATTTTTGTAGCGCAGTTTTTTCTTTTTTCTACTACACTAAGAGCCAGTTTACAATGGGGCGACCTGGGATCCGACTTCAAGACGCCCCAAGTTGCGCGGTCGATAAAATTAATGAAAGTGAATGGTAGCCGTCTTAATGTACACTACTGAGGTCGCTCCGACTTCAGAAAAGGTTCCTGTACTACTTCAATCCGACTTCTAGGCGACCTGTACCCATTGATTTCAATGGAAGTCGCCTCCAAGTCGGATCCCCATTCACATTAAGGCAACTTTACAGGAAGTCGCCCCAGTGTGAACCTGTTCTAAGGCAAGCTCCTCCCTCCCACAGGAGAACTCCACGCCAAATTTTAAACAAAAAAACGGCATGGGTTGCCACTCTAGGAGCATACCAGGCCCTTGGGTCCGAAAAAACGGCGTGGGGGTTCCACCCAAATCCATACCAGACCCTTATCCGAGCACGCAGCCCGGCCGGTCAGGAAAGGGGGTGGGGATGGGCGAGCGCCCCCCCCTCCTGAGCCGTACCAGGGCGGAATGCCCTCAACATTGGGCGGTTCTTTGGGGCATGGGGACGCCCTGTGACCCCCCACCCCAAAGTACCTTGTCCCCATGTTAATGGGGACAAGGGCAAGCAACAGCCAGGGTTGTCGGGAAAAGACCCTTGTCCCGGTCCTGGTATGGATTCGGGGGGAACCCGCATGCCGTTTTTTTGGCGTAGAGGGTTCCCCTTGAAATCTATACCAGACCTAAGGACCTGGTATGCTCCTAGAGGGGGAACCCATGCCGGTTTTTTATTTAAAATTTGGCATGGAGTTCTGCCCTCCTGGAGGCGACCTCAAGTCGTGTTGTGGTCACGTTGTGATTCATACTCAAGTCGTGTTGAAGTTGCCTCACAAAGTCATGCTGAAAGTCGTGTTGCCCCTGTGTGAACCGGCTCTAACAGATCACAATACACAGCAAAAATTATTTGGGAGATCACTACATCCCTACATTTCTACAATATATTTTTTGAAGGCTTGTATTTATTGCATTATCATCTTTTTTTATTTTTTTATTTCTTAAACTAATTTAAACAGATCACTGTTATTTTAGCTTTGCTGTATAGAGGCAGACCTCTGTACTGTTAAAAACCAGAGTGTTGTACAAGTTTTGAAATGAGAACATCTGATGATCTGTTCTTTCTTTTTAATCTGTTACTGTAGATTTGTCTGGGTTTTAATTTAAACTGTGTCACAGCTGGTAATGTTCTTTAATGCAGTACTAAGACCCTAAGGGGAGATGAGCAAACCCAGATCACACTGGTTTGCCAGATACTGATATCATTAAATGTTTTCTGATTCAGGCACGTATTTCATGCCATTTCAGTTTCAAGTGACCTTTAGTGAGCATCCCGTGTTGCATTAGTGTTGCCCGTGTATTGCCATTTTCACCTGTATCTCCACTTTTCTACAACCATTCATGTTATATAATTCATGAATAACGAATCTTATTCATTATTCTTCAAGTGAAAACCCTCTGCAGGTGAAAATATTTACTCTTTAATAAAAAAGGAAAGGTAATCACACAGCAGCATACAAAGACAAACAGACATGAACAGCCATGAACTCCTAAGCAGACATGATGATGTCAGTGTATTGTTATCCAATACATGAACAGCCAGAGAGAAATAGTAAAAATCTGTTTGTCAGAGGTGACTGCTATAGTGCACATACAAGAGTAAGCAGGATAAAAAAACAATGTTATCCATATGTAGGGAGCATCCATTTCATCCTAGATTAGTAAGGTCATAACAGAGATGTCTGTTCGAAATATTTTAATTACCATACAAGGACAACTACTGTACAATTGACAATAAAGACAAGTGGGAGGGCAAAGCGTAGTCTCTCAGGAAGGATAACAAGAAGATTAGATACTATGCAGGGGTGGACTGACAACTCATGGGGCCCCCGGGCTATAGAAGATTATGGGGCCCCCGGGATTACAGATGGCCACCATGCCAGGAGACAGTGCAGCGACGGGGCAGCTAAAATCTCGGGATTTTCACATCAAAAGCATGTTGGTTTCAGACATATCAGGGACAGATGTAAAAAAACACTGATTTTTACATACTATCCCTGGTCTTACTGAGCCTGGAAACCCTGATGGGGGCCCCCTAGTGGCATGGGGCCCTCGGGCAGTGCCCAAGTGCCTCGGTGGTCAGTCCGCCCCTGATACTATGTGTAGATATCGGGTAGTTGTAATCAGCGGTCCCAAATCTTTTTGTAGTTAGTGGGGCAGCCTCTATTTATGTATATCAACTTTTTAAAAGATAGAGCGTTATTGATTTCAGATATCCAGGCTTGAAGTGTCGTGAAGAGGACCTGCATCCAGCTGTTGGCTATTTACTTCCCAGCTGTAGATTAAAGTGCCGGGCAGAGGGCCTGCATCCAACTTCCTAGCTGTGAATAAGGTGTATAAATGTGGTCATGAATTTAACTGAATCACGGTCAAGATAAAGACCTAACAGGCATTTGTGGTTTAGGGATAACAGTGACCCTATTTTGTCTTGTAGGAATTGTTCAAACTGTGACCAGAATACCTGGATCTTAGGGCAGGTCCATATGTGGTTACTAAATATGCCAGGTTCAATTGAGCACATTGGACATAGTAGACTATTTATTGGATAGAATTTGGCCAGGCATTTTGGGGTTAGATAAGATCTGTGTAAGAAATAGAGCCATGTGAGGTAGTCAGATAGCTTGGGAGATACCAGTTTACAGTTATCCAGTACTTTTCTCTATTCCTCATTATCTACCCTGCCTGCATCTGATTCCCAATAGGGTTTGTGGGAATAGGCAACTTGGGAGGCCAATGTAGTGCGTAAAATGTTATAGAATGTTGAAATCAGCTTGCCTCCTGCTATCACCTCTATTCTGAATATATGTATGGGAACAGAGTACTTGTCCATGAATTGGGCCTGTAAGGCATGGTGGAGCTGTAGATAACAAACTAACATAAAATTGGGTAGAGCAAATTTGTCCTTCAGCATCTGGAAGGATTTCATCCCTCTATTATCAATACAATTAAAAATATAGTGTCCCCCCTTAGAGGCCCACAGATCGGAGTCAGGTACTGTTTTGTGCCAAAGGGGGGAGAAGCTGTGAATCATTGGGTAATTTGATATAACCTCCTCCAAATAGCTTCACTGCACGTTAGACATTTGTACAGCATCTTCTCTATCTTGAGTGAGTGAGTGAGAATCTTATATAGCGCAACGCATGCAAACTGAATCGCCATTGGGCGCTTGGTATCCATTCCTTAGGTAATCCTCAGAAGAGATGGGTTTTGATTTTTCTTCTGAAGGCCAGGTGGTTCATCTCCAACCTGATGCTGGTTGGTAGAGCGTTCCACAATCTGGGTCCTTGGACTGCAAATCTACGTTCTCCTTTGGACTTGTATCTGGCTTTGGGTATCTGCAGTAGATTTTGGTTGGTGGATCGCAGAACGTGATTGGGGTTGTGAGCATTTAGTTTTTCTCATAGATATTGGGGGGCATTTCCTTGAACACATTTATGTGTGAGGCGGCGTACACACGACCAAGGTTCTCGCTGGAAACCAGCGAGAACCTCACTGGAAGCTGCATTCCAGTGAGGACCTCGGCCGTGTGTACGCTCTCGGCGAGCTTCCCGTCGGGAAGCCCGTTGAGCAGAAATAGAGAGCACGCTCTCTATTTGCTCGACGGCCCGCCTGGATGAATGGCTGGTTGCCATTCCCGACGGGCGGGTCGCCGATTTCGACGGCCGGCAGGGAACCTCGACGGGCGGAACGATGTGTTCTGAAAGTAATTCTGTATTTTACTGGCAACCAATGAAGGGATCTCAGTGAAGGTGAGATTGATTCCCAATTACAATAGTTTTTTCCCAGTCACAAGTCGAGCGGCCGTATTCTGAACGACTTGCAGACGAGAGATTTGGTATTTGGGGAGTCTGAGATAGAGGGCATTTGCATAGTCAAGTCTGTAGTTGATAATTGTTCCCACCACGACTGCTATGTCTTCTTTTGGGATAAAGGGAATGAGTATGCGTAGTAGGCGCAGCAGATGATGCAATCCGCTGACTACTGACCCTATTTGTGCATCCATTGTCATGTAGGTGTCAAAAATGACTCAGAGACTTTTAACTTTGGTGCTAGGGGCGATAGTTTTACCCAGAATGGGCGGGGGTGTCCATGTTGTTGCGGGTTGATTCTTTCGCTTGGCGTGAAACAGAAGAAGTTCTGTTTTTGAACCGTTGAGTTTAACCACTTAAGACCCGGACCTTTACGCAGCTAAAAGACCCAAGGTGTTTTTACAATTTGGCACTGCGCTGCTTTAACTGGTAATTGCGCGGTCATGCGATGTTATATCGAAACGAAATTTGCGTCCTTTTCTTCCCACAAATAGAGCTTTCTTTTGATGGTATTTGATTCCCTTTGCGATTTTTATTTTTTGCGATATTAACGGAAAAAGACCGTAAATTTTAAAAAAAAACGATTTTTCTTATAACAAAAAGTAAAAAATATCGAATAAACTAAATTTTAGTCAAACATTTAGGCAAAAATGTATTCAGCCACATGTCTTTAGTAAAAAAAATCGCAATAAGCGTATATTTATTGGTTTTCGCAAAACTTATAGCGTCTACAAACTAGGGTACATTTTCTGGAATTTACACAGCTTTTATTTTATGACTGCCTATCTCATTTCTTGAGGTGATAAAATGGCAGGGCAGTACAAAACCCCCCCAAATGACCCCATTTTGGAAAGTAGACACCCCAAGGAAACTGCTGAGAGGCATGTTGAGTCCATTGAATATTTTTTTTTTTTGTCCCAAGTGATTGAATAATGACCAAAAAGTTGTCAGTAAATGATATATTGCTCACACATGCCATGGTTATATGTGGAATTGCACCCCAAAATACATTCTGCTGCTTCTACCGAGTACGGGAATACCACATGTTTGGGACTTTTTGGGAGCCTAGCCGCGTACGGGACCCCAAAAACCAAGCACCGCCTTTAGCATTTCTAAGGACGCAAATTTTTGATTTCACTCCTCACTACCTATCACAGTTTCGAAGGCCATAAAATGCCAAAATAGCACAAAACCCCCCCCCCAAACGACCCCATTTTGGAAAGTAGACAACCGAAGCTATTTGCTGAGAGGCATGTTGAGTCCATGAAATATTTTATATTTTGACACAAGTTGCGGGAATATGACAAACTGATTTTTTTTTGCACAAAGTTGTCACTAAATGATATATTGCTCACACATTCCATGGTTATATGTGGAATTGCACCCCAAAATACATTCTCCTGCTTCTCCTGAGTACGGGAATACCACATGTGTGGGACTTTTTGGGAGCCTAGCCGCGTACGGGACCCCGAAAACCAAGCACCGCCTTCAAGATTTCTAAGGGCATACATTTTTGATTTCACTCTAACTACCTATCACAGTTTTGAAGGCCATAAAATGCCAAGATGGCACACAACCCCCACAAATGACCCCATTTTGGAAAGAAGACACCCCAAGCTATTTGCTGAGAGGCATGTTGAGTCTATGGAATATTAAATTTTTTTGCCCCAAGTCATTGAATAATGACCAAACAAAAAATAAAAAAAAAAATTACAAAACGTTGTCACTAAATGATATATTTCTCACACATGCCATGGGCATATGTGGAATTACACCCCAAAATACATTCTCCTGCTTCTCCTGAGTACGGGGATACCACATGTTTGGGACTTTTTGGAAGCCTAGCCACGTATGGGGCCCCAAAAACCAAGCACCGCCTTCAGCATTTCTAAGGGCGCAAATTTTTGATTTCACTCCTCACTACCTATCACAGTTTCGAAGGCCATAAAATGCCAAAATAGCACAAAAACCCCACAAATGACCCCATTTTGGAAAGTAGACACCCCAAGCTATTTGCTGAGAGGCAGGTCGAGTCCATGGAATATTTTTTATTTTGACACAAGTTGCGGGAACATGACAAACTGATTTTTTTTTACACAAAGTTGTCACTAAATGATATATTGCTCACACATGCCATGGTTATATGTGGAATTGCACCCCAAAATGCATTCTGCTGCTTCTCCTGAGTATAGGATACCACATGTGTGGGACTTTTTGGGAGCCTAGCCGCGTACAGGGCCCCGAAAACCAAGCACCGCCTTCAGGATTTCTAAGGGCATAAATTTTTGATTTCACTCCTCACTACCTATCACGTTTTGAAGGCCATAAAATGCCAAGATGGCACACAACCCCCCCAAATGACCCCATTTTGGAAAGAAGACACCCCAAGCTATTTGCTGAGAGGCATGTTGAGTCCATGGAATATTAAATTTTTTTGCCCCAAGTCATTGAATAATGACCAAGAAAAAAAAAAAAAAAACATTTACAAAACGTTGTCACTAAATTATATATTTCTCACACATGCCATGATTATATGTGGAATTGCACCCCAAAATACATTCTGCTGCTTCTCCTGAGTACGGGGATACCACATGTGTGGGACTTTTTCTGAGCCTAGCCGCATACGGGACCCCGAAAACCAATCACCGCCTTCAAGATTTGTGTGAGTGAAATCAAAAATTGATGTCCTTAGAAATCTTGAAGGTGGTGATTGGTTTTTGGGGTCCCGTACGCGGCTAGGCTCCCAAAAATTCCTACACATGTGGTATCCCCGTAGTCAGGAGAAGCAGCAGAATGTATTTTGGGGTGCAATTCCACATATAACCAGGGCATGTGTGAGGAATATATCATTTAGTGACAATGTTTTGTAAATTTTTTATTTTTTTTGGTCATTATTCAATCACTTGGGGCAAAAAAATTAAATATTCCATGGGCTCAAAATGCCTCTCAGCAAATAGCTTGGGGTGTCTTCTTTCCAAAATGGGGTCATCTTGGCATTTTATGGCCTTCAAAACTTTTATAGGTAGTGAGGAGTGAAATCAAAAATTTGCGCCCTTAGAAATGCTGAAGGCGCTGCTTGGTTTTTGGGGCCCCATACGCGGCTAGGCTCCCAAAAAGTCCCACACATGTGGTATCCCCGTACTCAGGAGAAGCAGCAGAATGTATTTTGGGGTGCAATTCCACATATAACCATGGCATGTGTGAGAAATATATCATTTAGTGACAACTTTGTGTAAAAAAAAAATCAGTTTGTCATATTCCCGCAACTTGTGTCAAAATATAAAATATTCCATGGACTCGACATGCCTCTCAGCAAATAGCTTGGGGTGTCTACTTTCCAAAATGGGGTCATTTGTGGGGTTTTTGTGCTATTTTGGCATTTTATGGCCTTCAAAACTGTGATAGGTAGTGAGGAGTGAAATCAAAAATTTGCGCCCTTAGAAATGCTGAAGGCGGTGCTTGGATTTTGGGGCCCCGTACATGGCTAGGCTCCCAAAAAGTCCCAAACATGTGGTATTCCCGTACTCGGGAGAAGCAGCAAAATTTATTTTAGGGTGCAACTCCACATATAACCATGGCATGTGTAAGCAATACATCATTTAGTGACAACTTTTTGTAATTTTTATTTTTTATTTAAATTTTTTTGTCATTATTCAATCACTTTGGATAAAAAAAAAAAAATGTAATGGACTCAACATGCCTCTCAGAAGTTTCCTTGGGGTGTCTACTTTCCAAAATGGGGTCATTTGGGGGGGGGGGGGGGGTTTGTGCTATTTTTGCATTTTATGGCCTTCGAAACTGTGATAGATAGTGAGGAGTGAAATCAAAAATTTACACCCTTAGAAAGCCTGAAGGCGGTGATTGGTTTTTGGGGTCCCACACGCGGCTAGGCTCCCAAATGTGGTATCCCCTTACTCAGGAGAAGCAGAAGAATGTATTTTGGGGGTGTAATTCCTCATATGGATTGATCGGTGGGTATGCCCACCATTAGAATACCTCCCTTCATCCACCCACTTCTAATGATGGGCATACATGCACCATTTATATATGCCAAAGCATGGGGGCATCCTCCCGCAAAAAAGTTATGCCGCGTACACACGGTCGGACTTCTCTATGCCGCGTACACACGGTCGGACTTTTCTATGCCGCGTACACACGGTCAGACTTTGTAGGAATGTCAACCGTATGTACGCGGCATTAGGAGCAAAATCACTCCTCCGCCCCTAATGCCCCCATGCTTCGGCACATATGCTCTTTTTTTAACTGTGGTGGTGAAATCACCTCCTACAGCACTGGAGTCACGGCTTTATATATCGTGGGAGCAAACGCTGTTGCTGTCACGCTAAATAATTCCGCGCAACAGCTGAATGGCATACCTGAAAACAGTAAAGTAAATTACATACCTGAAAAGCAAGAATGAAAAAACATAACAATAAAACTTTGAATAGAATATAGTAAAAAAGAGCAGAACAATAGAGAGAGAATAGAGAGGGAGAGAACAATAAAACGCCAACAATTAGAAAGAAAGAGCAGAACAATAGCGAGAGAATAGAGAGGGAGAGAACAATAAAACAACAACTATTTTTGTTTTTTTTATTTTATATTTTTTTTGTGTCTTTTTATTTTTTACTTTTTTTTGCAACTGTTGAACTTTTCGGTTCCAGGTTTGGGTCTCTCAAAATGCGATGGCATCTTGGGAGACCCTGTGTACGTGTGCCTAGCCTGTGAAAGTTTTGCCCTACACTAATACTTCACTCGTGTGTGGAAGCGTTCAAAACATTCACCAATACAAAGACCAGGATCGGCAGGACATCGGGGACAAAAATAACGGGTGTCACGCCTCCATCCGCGCTTGGTACAGACACGACATTTTCTTTGGGGGGCTCGTTGGGTAGGGGTACTCTCGAGGGCATATATAAAATGCCTCTCATGCAGTCGGCTTACTGCATTTGGTAGGGGATGGTGAGGTGGAGAACCGCCTGGATACAGGAGTCCGTTGATGATATCCTTCTGGAATTGGAGGAAGGATCCATTCTGTCCTGAAGTTTTGCATAAGACAAAAGCATTCAGCAAAGTCAATTGGAATAAATGTAGAGACACTTTTTTGTACCAGCGTCTCGCCTTACGGGCAATATGATACGGCGCCATCAACTGGTCGTTGAGGTCCACCCCTCCCATGTTTTGGTTATATTCGTGGACACAGAGGGGTTTCTCCACAACACCAGTCGCCGTACGAATTTGTACTGTCGTGTCTGCGTGAAGGGTGGTAAGAAGGAAAACATTCTTATTGTCCCGCCACTTCACAGCGAGCAAATTCTTACATCTGCAGCAGGCTCTCGCCCCCAGCTTAATACGGGAATCTACAAGCCGCTGGGGAAAGCCCCGGCGATTAGGTCGCACGGTGCCACATGCTCCAATCTGTTGATCAAACAAGTGACTAAAAAGTGGCACGCTGCTGTAAAAATTGTCCACATACAAGTGGTACCCCTTTCCGAATAAGGGTGACACCAAGTCCCAAACGATCTTACCAGCGCTCCCCATGTAATCTGGGCATCCTTCCGGCTCTACCTGATTATCTTTGCCCTCATAAACCCTAAAGCTCCATGTGTAGCCTGTTGCCCTGTCACAAAGCTTATAGAGCTTGACCCCGTATCTGGCACGCTTGCTGGGAAGGAACTGCTTGAAAGACAAGCGGCCAGCAAATTTAACCAGGGACTCGTCAACGCAGACAACTTGCTGGGGATTAAACAAGGCTGCATAACGTTCGTTGAAATGGTTTATGAGGGGCCGAATTTTGTAGAGCCGGTCAAATTCAGGGTCTCCACGTGGACGACAGAGTGCATTGTCGCTGAAATGCAGGAACCGCAGGATTGCCTCGAATCGTTTCCTGGCCATGTGAGCAGAGAATATGGGCATTTGGTCAATTGGCTCTGTGGACCAATACATGCGCAATTGAGGAAATGGATGTATGCCCATATTGAGGGTAAGGCCCAGAAAGGTCTTAAATTCGGAAACCGTAAGAGGTCTCCAATTTTTGGCAAGGAGGGTCTGGGGATTAGCGGCGATGTAGGCACCAGCATATAAATTAGTCTGGTCCACAATAGATCTATATAGATCTTCCGTGAAATACAGCGAATAAAAATCAAGTGGCATAAAATTCGCTGTATCCACCTGAATACCGGGTTGGCCAGTGAATGGGGGAAGTACAGGTGCTGCAGAAGTGGTGGGGACCCAATCAGGATAGGCGAGATCTGCAGGAAGGGCACTATGGGCACGACGGGCCTGTCTTTTTCTTCTTCTTGGTGGAAGCGGGCCACTACTTGTGCTTGCCACCTCGCCAGCTTGAACTGCACTTATGGGACTCGCCACGTCACCAAGTGTTACTGCAGTGCTGGATGAATGACCAGGGTGTACTAGGCCGCTGGTGCTTGCCAATCCACCAGAAGGAATAGCGGCGCTAGTACTGGCTCTCTGCTCCATACAAGGGTCCTGTGGTTCTTGCTCCTCAACAACCTCAGAATGGGGTCGGGTACGCCTGGCCTTAGCAGGGACCACACCTCCGTCGTCAGAGCTATCTGACATGGAGCCGCTGTCGTAAACAGGATCATATTCTGAGCCCGAATCTGTCAGATGCGTGACCTCCTCATCATCATCTGACGACATGCACAGGATCCTAACAGCCTCTTCACCAGAGTACATCCGCTTTGCCATTTTGGGCTCTAAATTTAGTCGTAGACTGGTAATGATTCACGGGTAAAAAAAGCACCTGACTATAGAAAAGCAAATGTAGAAAACGCTTCAAAAAAACTGTTAGCGGTCGCAGGGATCAGGCCTGTCTCTGCGAACGCTGCAGTTGTGTGTGATGTGTTTTTGAAGTGACAGTGATCGATCGATACTGCACTTAAGTGGGTTGGGCGGCAAAACGCAGGTGCTAGCGGGTATCTGGGCTGATTCCGCTAACAATGCGTTTTTGGGTACCCTAAACTGCTGGATACGCTAGTATAGATCTGATCAGATCAGGTATCGATCCGTTCAGATACTATACCACTAAGGGGGGGTGTATGCTTTGCGAGTGGGTGTAAGCGTTACTGGCACTAACCTAACGCTGCCTGGGGTGACGCTGACCCCTAACTGGCGCTAAAATTTTATTTATAAAGCCCGCCGGGCGATCAGGGGGTTAAACCTTTATTGGGTAATATACGGCGGGTGCGCTGATGCTATAAACAGCAAACTAACTAACCAGCGTCAACCGTAACACTTATACGGTGATCACTGGTGAAAGGGTTAACTAGGGGGCAATCAAGGGTTAAAACTTTTATTTATGGGGGTACCTAACGCTATAGAACCTGGCGGTGAACCTCAAAAAAACCTAGCTACCTGGCGGCAACAGTGACACTAATACAGCGATCAGAAAACCGATCGCTTAGTGACACTGGCAATAGGGGGTGAAAGGGTTAACTAGGGGCAATCAAGGGTTAAAACTTCTATTTATGGGGGTACCTAACGCTATAGAACCTGGCGGTGAACCTCAAAAAAACCTAGCTACCTGGCGGCAACAGTGACACTAATACATCGATCAGAAAACCGATCGCTTAGTGACACTGGCAATAGGGGGTGAAAGGGTTAACTAGTGGCAATCAAGGGTTAAAACTTCTATTTATGGGGGTACCTAACGCTATAGAACCTGGCGGTGAACCTCAAAAAAACCTAGCTACCTGGCAGCAACAGTAACACTAATACAGCGATCAGAAAACCGATCGCTTAGTGACACTGGCAATAGGGGGTGAAAGGGTTAACTAGGGGCAATCAAGGGTTAAAACTTCTATTTATGGGGGTACCTAACGCTATAGAACCTGGCGGTGAACCTCAAAAAAACCTAGCTACCTGGCGGCAACAGTGACACTAATACAGCGATCAGAAAACCGATCGCTTAGTGACACTGGCAATAGGGGGTGAAAGGGTTAACTAGGGGCAATCAAGGGTTAAAACTTCTATTTATGGGAGTACCTAACGCTATAGAACCTGGCGGTGAACCTCAAAAAAACCTAGCTACCTGGCGGCAACAGTGACACTAATACAGCGATCAGAAAACCGATCGCTTAGTGACACTGGCAATAGGGGGTGAAAGGGTTAACTAGGGCGGTGATCAAGGGGTTAAACCTTTATTGGGGGGGGTAGGGGGCTACCCTGGACCTAAAGGGACCTAAAACTAACTGCCCTGCAACTTTTTTTCTGTAACAATGACACTAAATGCAGTGATAATAAGTAAATATAAAATCACTGCATTCAGTGACACTGTGACAGGGGAGGGGGGGGGGTGATCAGCGGTGACTGGGGGGGGTTTGTGTGCCTATGTGTAACGTGTCAGTGTACTGTTTGGTGCAACTCACGTTACTGATGTCCTCTCTCCTCGGTATCCGGTCGGAAAGACCAGACACGAGGAGGAACACAGCACTTCCCTCTTCCTGTGTTTACAGTTAGCACAGGAAGAGGCGGGAGGCGGACGCCCATTGGCTGGGAGCGATCGCGAGGGGGTGGCTGGAAACGAATAGCCGCCCCCTCATCCCGGATCGCTCCCGACCACTTACCGACCACCGCACAGAGCGGGGGGGGTCCCGATCGGACCCCCGACCCGCACTAAGGCGAGGACGTAAATTTACGCCCCTGGTGCCTGTACGTGCCATGTTGTGGACGTACATAATCGTGCGGGGGTCCTTAAGTGGTTAAGGTAACTCTTGGTCATCCAATTTTCTATCAAAGTAAGGCATTTCTCTAGTCCGAGATAATGATCCTTTTTATTGCAGATGCGAAAATATAGTGGTGTGTCATCTGCATAAGAGTGGAGGGGCGGAGATAAGTATTGAACAGAACAGGCGACAAAGGGGATCCTTGAGGGACTCCGCATGACACATCTTCCCTTTATTAATCCCTGTTCTTGTGAAATGCCATACATGCATTGCATCTCTTTAAGATTGTTCTCAGGTAACTTCAGACCAGGCCAAGTTGAATAACAATAAATGTTCTATACTGAGGTTGTTAAAAAATAACACATAAACAATTCACGCTGTAATTCAAACTGTATGTTCAATACACATTACTGTAGGTGGAAGGCAGTACTTCCCCAAAAAGCCTGGAAAAACCAGGCCAGCAGAGTTAACCCCATTTTCCTCCAGAGAGTACAGACAGTTCAGCAGAGCAAGCACATCTAAACAGTGTAATTACTGTACATATACACCCTCAAATACTTCAAGTCTATAGGTGCCATACTTCAACCTTTTGTCTGGGGTAACAACAGGCATAAACTATCCTGGAGTATAATGGGGGGTCATTTCCATACTACCAGATTTCAGAATGTATTGTCTGGCTGTTCAACTGTCACATTTGTACCATGCTCATAAATATGCCTGCCTCCGCTACTTGTCTCTGGTGTGCTAACCATCTGCGCTTGCTTACCCTCATAAATGTTGTGATGTACTTAGAGGTATTCAGGGATCCTATACTACCGATAACCATACTAGTCTTCTATACCACCATAAAATGATTTGGGACCTGACCCTGCTTAATAAACCGTTATCCATAGTGTATAGAGTTTAATAAGAAACTGATGTCCATAATGAACAATGGGAAATGTTACAATAGTTGGGTCATGGACTACAAGAAGATATTTTTGTATACCTGTGGAGAAGCATCCATCCTTTTTAGGCTGGAGTGCTGCCTTAAATGCCAATCTTGTTTCTTACCTCAGCCTCAGGCCACCTTATAGGGGCACTAGCGAGTGCTTCTTCCAGGTCTGCTCTCATACTTATGACAAACTTCATAGATCAGATGGTAACAACAATGTAGTATTAAATTGGTATGTAAGTCACTAACGTATATCCAGGAGGAGACATTAGATAAGAAAGATGGGCAGCCAGAAACTATCATCAGAAATTAATTTCAGTTCATAAAATGAGCAGCACTGGCATGGCTAATGTTGCTGGTTACTCTCAGAGTATCAGGTAAGCTTGGAAAGCAGTACTACTTCTGGTCTGAAAATCTTTCTTAATACTGCAAAACTCATTTTAACAGATGTGTTCTCTAAATACCTTACTAGACTTGTTGAGAAAAGGCCAGACGCATGGAAACCCCATAGAGAAAATATGTTTCTCTGTTTCTCCAGTATGTGAAATGTAACCCTATGAGAGCCATAGTGGGAAAATGTGTGAATTGAAGTGCAAATTCACACTGTGAATTGTTCAGTGAGATTGAATCAGGCCAGTCATTGATGGAGTATATTTTAAGAACCTTGCATCAGTAACCCTAAATTTAGCCATGTAATGTGCAGTGGGTGAAGCAGAGTATCAGACAGATTACAGTCTGTTACATTTTGTCTCTCTTTGTAAAAAAACACACAGTTAGGATAATTGGATTTGTCTCTCGGCTAAGAGCTGGCAAGTCACCTATTACACTTTTCTTTTAGACTTATGGCACATTTTCATGTACAATGCACATATTTGTATTTAGGAACTCAGTGTTGAGTCACATGCTATGCTAGGGACAGACATATAATTAGGATGCATTGATAATATATATGGTAGGTAGATAGATAGATAGATAGATAGATAGATAGATAGATAGATAGATAGATAGATAGATAGATAGATAGATAGATAGATAGATAGATAGATAGATAGACTGTTTTGCTGGACTTTTTTTTTAGGACCGTGTTTATTATCCTTGCAGGGGGAATACTTTTGATTGCTGTAAATGCTGACCAATACACACGGGCAGGAAGCCCTTTAACCTTACATGTGGCTTGTATTACTTCTCGGAGAACTCTCCACTTTAAGCTGAACCCCACAATAGATAGACAGAGGGGTAGGTAGACAGACAGACCGACAGTAAGTTGTAATCGCCAATACAAAATATGCAACTTTTCTTCATAAACCTACACATATTGCAATTTTGTAGATTCCCTATATGGCACATGTTTGCCAGCTAGTCCTTTGTAACTTTTACACAAGTTTCTATTTTTTCTCTATTACTGTATTAAGCAGAGATTATGGGAATGTTGTTAACTTTATCACCAGTCTTAAAGTCACTCTTGTCATTCTTATCGGCATACCAGGGATTATGTAGTATCTTTTTTATTTCATCAACCGCAGGGCATTAATTGGCTGTGAAACGTATTGAGTCAATCCGTCCCTGTCTCACTGTGAGATCAGCATCAGGACAAGCTTTAAAATATGTTTCTATCTCTAGCTTGACAGACATATAATTGTCTAGCTGGGCAGTGATAATCGAGGAGGCGGATAAACAGAGGTACTTTTTAGATTCAATATCCAACAATAATAAAATCTCATATTTTTAAGGGATTTTACTTGGAACCAGCTATTTTAAAGTGGTATTGAATTAAATATTATAAAAACCTCTGTCAGGCAGGGTTTTTATAACAGAAAAGACCCTAGTCGTCTCTTCTGCCGTAAACGGCTCCCCTGGACTGGTAGTGGTAATGTAATTTATATTGCAGATCAGATCACATTTACAACACCCTCACTGTGCCATGGTGATGTGACTCCAATGCTCATGTGTAGGAGTAACATCACTGTGGACCAGCAATTTAAAGCGGTAGTAAACCAAATCCAAAAAAATAAATCGGGCCCGAGCAGTTTAAGTCATAATATGCTAGTATGCAATGCAGTATATGATATTCTGAGACTAGGTTAGTGATGTAGCTGGGGGGCAGATTTGTGGATGGATTGTAAGTTATTGTTAGTATTTTGAATCTAACTCATTGGGTGAGTGGCAGTCAATTACAGGATTGGCAGAGAGGGGGAGCAGATACTGAACGATTGTTAAGGTGGATGATGGACTCAAGGGGGTACGGCCTATGCAAAGGTAATCCATTATGGAGGGAGTTGCAGTGTCAAGCCAAGAGATAACCAGGGAGTGAATTAGAAGTATTGTGGTGTCATCGGTTAGCAAGGGGCTAACGTATTTTAGAGATGTTGCAGAGGTTGAGGCGGAAAGCTTTGGACAGTGATTGGATGTGGGGCCAAAAGGATAGTTCAGAGTCCAGGTTTACACCTAGCACCCTACCATGAGGGGCCAGGTTGATGGTTGTGCCATTGATCTTGACAGAGAAGTCAGGGGAAGGGGCACGTGAGGAAGAAAATATTATGAGCTTAGTTTTGGATAGATTGAGTTTGAGAAAATGGTGTGACATCCAGACAGATATGTCAGTCAGTAAATTATTGATGCCCGAGGAGACTGATGTTGTGGGTTGAAGGGTGGAGAGATAGATTTGGGTGTCTTTAGCATAGAAATGATATTGAAAGCCATCAGTTTAGTTCAATTTGAATCAAAATCTCAAGCCCTCAAATGGCTGGTGTCATAGTTGGTTATGTGTGCAGCACCATGACAACTGCAGATCTGAATGGATGACACTGTTCTCACCTCTGAGCCCAGGTTCACACTGGGTATGATTTGAGATGCGATTTCACATGTCAAATCGCATCTCAAATCGGCGGCATTTGCTGGCAATGACACTGTCCTAATTGGTGCAACGCTGCATCTGTGGCGCTGCACCGATTTCAAAAAGTAGTTTCTGTTGCGATTTCGGGCCACGATTTACATTGACATCTGCACAGATGTCTCTGAAATAGCGGCCGAAATCGGGACTGCCAGCGGGAGTGAAATCGTGCGAGTTCTGCTGAACTTGCACGGCTTCACTCCCGCAGCCCAGTGTGAACCTGGGCTAAAGGATAGGTGGGTTTAGTTCCACATTAATAAAGCCAATAGATGAAATGTGATCTTGCTAGACTCAGTTCGCAAAGCTCACATTATAGTTTAAGTGTGCTAATTTTTTTTAAAGTGACACTTATTTTTAGTTAACCCCCTTAGCGGTAAACCCGATCGTGACTCGGGGTGGATTTTCTATGCAAAAATCGGTGACTCGGGGTGGATGTGCAGAGTGTGCAGTGCGTGCTGGCTTACCATTTCCAGGCAGGTTACTGTACTTACCTTGTCCCTGGATCCAGCGATGCATCCGTGCTGTGTGAGCGAGTGGCGTCCTCCATTCGATTTACACAGTGCCCGCGCGCCGCCGATCTCCGTTCCCTGCGACGTTACGACGCACGGGGGCGGAGACCGGCAGCAAATTCAAAAATGTAAACAAACACATTACATACAGTATATTGTAATCTTATAGATTACAGTACTGTATGTAAAAAATACACACCCCTTGTACCTAGTGGTCTGCCCAGTGCACTACATGTACTTTTATATAATAAAAAAAAAAAATTGTGCCTGAAAACTGTAGATTGTCCATAGCAACCAAAAGTGTCCCTTTATGTCAAAAGTGATTTTAGAGCAGCTAGAAAACAGCGATAATAAATTATAATCACTTGCAGAATTGAGCGATAGCGATTTGTGGGGAAATCCATCTGCAACTGAGCAAATTTCATTTGATTACATTATTGAATAATTTGCATTATTATTTGTTATAATTATTTATAGTTATTTATTATATTATAATTTTGTGTTTCAAACTTTATCATACCCGGGATGTCTACTAGACTCTGGTTTGGACAGATTTAAGTGAGTTATTCCTAAGAATTACAGGCCTACAGTATAAAATGTCAAATTTTCATGCAAAATAATTGTACCGCTTTTGGGAGGTTAAGTTCAATGAGATTTTCAAATTTCTGTCACTACATTTTTCCAGACAGAATTATACCGCCAGGGAGGTTAAGTTCAATGAGATTTTCAAATTTCTGTCACTACATTTTTTGTGTTCAAATATTGTAAATTGAGACTAGTGTATGTTTAATGTTTTTTTTTTTTAGCCCTTTCTAGTTTTCACATGTCCACTGCATGTTTCAAATAGCACCTGTCATTGTCTAAATAAAGACTAGAGTGGGCAGCGTGGAAACCACTGATTTTAATCCATTGTTGGATTGTGTGTAATGGCTGTGGGTGTTGTAGATATTATTGTATTTATCATTTTAAGCTAATGTATCAAAGTTACCATTCAGACTTCGGTAAGTATGAAACCATGATTTCTTCTGGAATATCAGTGTTTGTAATTTTTTTATTTAAACATTTCATATGGATGATGAGAATAGAATAGTGTGGTAACTGTAGTTCATCAAACATGGATGTGGTAAAACTGAAAAAAATGCTAAAATAAATATTGCCTGGGTGGTGGCTATGGATTCCCCCTATTTATTCCATATTTGTATTAACTTGTCTATTCCTATAGTTAGCTAGTCTATTAAAACTCTTATAATGTTACTGTTGATAGTACAATGATATAAGGTTAGCTATGAAAACAAACACACTGCTTAGTAAAACAACGTCTTATTTATTTCCCAAGAAAATAGAACATGCTAGCAAAAAAACACTAAAGGAAAATATTACAGAGCATATAAAATACAAAACATCAAGGATAGATTACGTATGGTTGTCCCCTAGATATTGTCTCGTTAGCTGGGCTCAAAATAGTAACAGAGAGCAATGAGGCTCAGAGAAGCAAGAAAGAGCCAAAAGAGAGAAAGGGACAATTTCCCTTCTGTGCGCACTTTTTAAACTCCATCCATACACCGTCCAGACCCAATCCCATTGCCAGCCCAACTTGGTTTCTGACGAATCAAAGTATTTATGTCCATCCTGCTGTATTGGCCTCTAGTGGCAGTATTCGTCCATGGATCATTGCTATGTGACCTGGGTCATTTTCAGTGATAGCTAGCCCTTTGATCTTCTATAACAGCACATTTGAATTTGCATCTCTTCCCGGGATCTTCCTCTACCCCTATACCTCCATCAGGAGGCCTGCAATGAATTCCCATTCATGATTCCTTGTTAAGAACACCCTGCTGGGTCAACTTGCAACTTCCAACTTAGGCCACCTGGCTGTATCAACCAGGAAGTGAAACTCCAGAAATATGATATTAAACCATGTTGCCTTCCAACAAAGACCCATACATGAAAGATGGGAAAGTGTTACTGAAGTGGGTTAGTAAATGTGTTTTGTTTTCTTACCACTTGTTACATGAAAGAAAGATATTCAATGGATGATTCTGTTTTGTATGACTATTATTGTACATTTTGCAATGGTTAGATCATAACACACAATGATTAGATACATGTTTAATAGGGCTAGTAGGAACTTTTTATTTGTATGAAAATAATTATCTGACCTCCTTTATTGCTGTGCACTAGATAAGAATAGCCACATTTTCCAGTATGAATCTAAGTGGTTACTTTAAACACTTAAGGACCGCCTCCTGCACATATACGTCGGCAGAATGGCACGGCTGGACACAAGCACGTACAGGTACATCCTCTTTAAGTGCCCAGCCGTGGTCCGAAGCTCCGTGACCGCGGCCGCGAGACCCGCAGATCCGATCGCCGCTGGAGTCCCGCGATCGTTCCCCCGGAGCTGAAGAATGGGGAGAGCTGTGTGTAAACACAGCTTCCCCATTCTTCACTGTGGCGCCGTCATCGATCATGTGTTCCCTAATATAGGGACACACAATCAATGATGTCACACCTCCAGCCATATCCCCTACAGTTAGAAACACAGATGAGGTCACACTTAACCCCTTCAGCGCCCCCTTGTCGTTAACTCCCAAACTGCAATTGTCATTTTCACAGTAAACAATGCATTTTTAATGCATTTTTTGCTGTGAAAATGACAATGGTCCCAAAAATATGTCAAAATTGTCCGTAGTGTCTGCCATAATGTCGCAGTCACGAAAAAAAAATGCTGATCGCCGCCATTAGTAGTAAAAAAATTTTTTTTTATAAAGATGCAATAAAACTATCCCCTATTTTGTAAACGCTGGTGGTGTCAGTAGGGGGAATAGTGCCATTGGTGTCAGTTGGTGTAATAGTGTTGCATTGATGGTGTCAATAATTAACCACTTCCCGACCGCCCACCGCAGGTATACGTCGGCACTTTAGAGATGGATATCTCGGTAACGGCAGCAGCTGCTGCCACAACCGAGATATCCATCTCTTCTGTGGGCGGTCGGGTAAACGATAATGGCGGTCTCCGCGGCGGAATCGCCGCGAGATCGCCGTTATCGGTGGCGGACGAGCGTCCCCCCCCTCCCGCTGCGCTCCCGCGCTCTCCGCCGCTTACCGGAGCCGTCGGTAGCGGCGGAGGCGATCGGGTGCGCTCGTCTGGTCAGCGGGGATGCGAGTGAGGGAAAAAATTTCCCTCGTCCATCCCCGTAGCTCTGCTGGGCGGAAGTGACGTCAAACGTCAGTTCCGCCCAGCCTCTTAAAGAGACATTTTTTTTTAAATGTCATTTGAAAAATGACATTTAAATTTTTTTTATTTTTTTTTGCATTTTAGCCTAAATATGAGATCTGAGGTCTTTTTGACCCCAGATCTCATATTTAAGAGGACCTGTCATGCTTTTTTCTATTACAAGGGATGTTTACATTCCTTGTAATAGGAATAAAAGTGATAATTTTTTTTATTTTTTTTATTTTAGTGTTAAAAATTGGTAAAATTAATCCAAATAAATACGAAAACAAAAAAAAAAATTTTTTAAATCGCCCCGTCCCGACGAGCTCGCGCGCAGAAGCGAACGCATACGCGAGTAGCGCCCGCATATGAAAACGGTGTTCAAACCACACAAGTGAGGTATCGCCGCGATCGTTAGAGCGAGAGCAATAATTCTAGCCCTAGACCTCCTCTGTATCTCAAAAAATGCAACCTGTAGAATTTTTTAAACATCGCCTATCGAGATTTTTAAGGGTAAAAGTTTGACGCCATGCCACGAGCGGGCGCAATTTTTAAGCGTGACATGTTGGGTATCATTTTACTCAGCGTAACATTATCTTTCACAATATGTAAAAAAATTGGGCCAAATTTATTGTTGTCTTATTTTTTTATTTAAAAAAGTGAATTTTTTCCAAAAAAAGTGCGCTTGTAAGACCGCTGCGCAAATACGGTGTAACAAAAAGTATTGCAATGACTGCCATTTTATTCTCTAGAGTGTTAGAAAAAAAAATATATATAATGTTTGGGGGTTTTAAGTAATTTTATAGCAAAAAAAAATATTTTAGTCTCGTAAACACCGAATCTAAAAAACAGGCCCGGGGCTAAAGTGGTTAAAGGGGTTGTAAAGGTTTTGTTTTTCACCTTAATGCATCCATATGACGCGGCGCGCGGGGGGACGGGGCCGAATGATACAGTCGGCGGCTATAGCCGCCGGCTGTATCACGGGAGCGCGCCCGCAAGAACTTACCCCATGGGAAAGAGCTCCCATGAAGGGGGGGTTAGTTCTAGCGGGGAGGAGCCGAGACAGCCGCCAAGGGACCCAAGTAGACCAGGATCGGGGCCACTGTGTGCAAAACGAGCTGCACAGTATAACATGTTTATTTTTTTTAAAAAGGGAACCTTTAGTGTACCTTTAAGTCCCATCTTCTCCAGCAAAAATATGTGCATTTATTATTTTCAAGTTGGAGTTAGTTTTTAGGATACAACAGCAGGTAACCTTGCAACACAAAACCTTTTTTGAAGTGTTTTATATATTCTGACAACAAAAGATGACATTCAAAATATGAAACATTTTGCTAGGTTTTACATTGATATCCTCACACAATAGTCACAATATTTTCTAAAAGTAACCTCTGGCTTTAGTTCAGTAATCGTGACAAATACTGCATGATGTTTTCATTGTAAGAAATAAAAACATTACAGAGGAACATGTAATAAAAAAATTGCTCTGATGATACATAGTAGCTTTTACAACAGGAAAACACTTCCTAAGGAATTAGCAAAGCTGATGAATCAATTTTTGAAAATGTTATGGGATTTTATCAGCATCTGGACCTGAGAGAGTATATAGTAACAAAACCATCTTCTATTTTTTCTCCAAAAATGTAGCTTTTACTACACTGACATAGTACACGTTGTAAAATTCTAATGAATAATCATCTCATTGAAATAATGTGCGAACCTTATGGATACATGTGTAGATAAAAATGTAAATATTGAAAAAAAAACAATTGTGATCTGATAAAAAACCTTTGGTATTTAAAAAAAAAGTCAAGTTGTTTACCTTAAAAAAGTGCAACTCTTATGCCTAATACACACGATAAGAACATCGGACAAATGATCGTTCCTTTTTTTTCTTTGCATGCTAGTCTCAAATTATAAAAAAATAGAATACTAAAGCTATTGCATTCTAGGTCACACAATGTGTCTTTGTACAAATACTATACAAATTACACAAAAATTGTTTGTTCTGTTACCGTACGAGAAAATTTTTCATGCTTGTCTCTTCAGATAATTTTGCATGAACTGTCGTGATCAGCTCTCAAAAGCTGTGTACTAATGATCAGATTATCAGGCGATCGATCTAAAAGCGGTATTTTCTGTCTGAATTTCTTATCATGTGTACTATGCATTAGTGCAGTTTTGAATAGTCAGTTCCCATTGGGGAAATTTCCCTTTATTTCCTGTTCAGGAGACGTAACAACAAGTCAGGAGACATACTTCATATTCCCATCACACACTTTCCTGGATAAGCGCTTGGATTCGGGTGCTGTAGCAACAACCAACTGAATACTGGTGCAAGTTAGGCCGTGTACACACGATCGAATCTATCTGCTGAAAATGGTCCGACGGACCGTTTCAGCAGACAAATTCGATCGTGTGTACGGGCGGACAGACGGGTTTTTCCAGCAGACAGATTTTAAAGCATGCTTTAAAATCTGTCTGCTGGGAACCTGTCCGTCCGACATGTCTGATGGTTAGTACGCTAACCAGCAGACACATCTGCCTGCGCATGGATTCGGCGCATGCGCGGAAGTGTTTTACTTCCTGGTGACGGTGACGTGGCGGCGTCAACATCACCGCCACGTCACCGCGCTGTCTGCCGGCGGGGATTTTGGTTTGATCGTGTGTACAACGATCCGCAACCAAGAAATGTGCTTGGCCGCCAGATTTAATGTGAAGTCTCGCTGAGTAGAGCATGGCATAGGTAGCTTGAAGGTGCTGCAATCATTTTCTGACTTTGGTAAATTTCAGTCTACTTCTTTGGACCTCAGCTGGAAAGTCTAGATAGAATGAGATTCTGACCCATTATAATGTATTATATGGCATAGCACAGCCTCTCTATCACTGTATTTTTTTATTTTTTTTGCCAATTTCTTTTTATTAATTTTGACAACATACAAATGAAACAAAAACACAAAAGAAAAACAAAAAAGGACAGTCGACCCAGCACAACACTGGGTCAGTAACCGGCCAACAAGGCCTAAGTACAAAATCTGTACAGTACAAAAAAGAAAACCATTAAAGAACCCAGAATTAACCCACCAGTTTGCTCAGCCCCCACTTACTCTCCCATGAAAACACCGGAAAATCTCTAACAGCCCCACCACCCCAAAGATCGAGCATGTCACCCCATACCACCCGGTCATTGCCCTCCAACTACAGCATTGAGAATTATGAAGAAGCCCACTTCCGCCATCAGGCCCTATCCAACAGTCAGGTCAGAGTTATACCAAGCTTGCCATACCCTGTCCAATTTTTTGCCACACCCCCTGGAAAGGTACGTCGCCTTATAGTATGGCATCATTGAGTTGACCAGGCCCTTCCAGAAGCACAGACTAGGTGCCCCCGGTTTGCGCCACTTTAACAGAATGGCTTTCCGTGCATAAAACAAAAGGATGTTAAGCAAGGTCCGATGAGCCCTGGACGATACAACATCTTCCACCAACCCCAGTTAGCAGGTTCTAATTTTCAACGGGATAGGAATCAACAAAACATCTGATATGCAAGAGGTGACCTCCGACCAAAATTGCTGGATCCGAGGGCAACTCCAAAACACATGTTCTGCCGCTGCAGGAGCAAAAGCGCACCTCCAGAATTCGGCTGGCACCGATGGGTATATAGCCGCCAGTCTGGCTGGCGTATAATAGATCCTATGCAAAAACTTGAAATGGATTAACTTATCCCTGGCTGCCACCAGGTGCTGAAAAGGATGCGTCCACATCTCATCCCAGTCCTCCCCCTGAATATCAGGCACCTCAGCCACCCACCTGTCTCTGCACCTGGGCTGGAGGCGAACAGTTTTTTATATAAAACTGAAAGAGTCTTGGGAAGGTCTTCCGTAGAGAGGAAGTCCTCCAAATCCGAGGGGACCGACGCTATAGACATTGATTTAAATTGAGACGTGAACGCATGGCGCAATTGAATATAACGAAAAAACTGCGTGTTCGGAAAATCATGTCTAGCTTTAATTTGGTCGAAAGTTAATAACACTCCATCCATCGTGATATCTTTAAGTGTTTTGATCCCCTTTGACGCCCAGCACATAGGGTCTTCAAAAGAGTAGAAGTGTGACAATTTAGGATTCATCCATAGTGGCTCTATCACTGTAATTAAGCAAACGTACCGGCATGGGTCTTGGAGGGCTACCTGGCAAGAAGGGTCTAGTATAAGTACAGTGGGCCCACCCTACCGAGAAATTGGGCATACAAGCTTCCTTGCCAAAGATTTCAAGAAGCCAGCGGTCAATAAAATGCTTGGGGTCTCTGCCCTCAGCTTTCTCTAGGAGACCCACTATACAGACATTGTTCCTTCTCATGTGGTTTTCTATGTCCTTCATCTGCAGACTGTTCGCCCCTGCCGGTTGTTTAGCTGTCTGGGAGTCATGCAGAAGTGCCAGCATTTGAGACCATGATGAGACCCTCGGTGGCTGTAGTGCTCTCTCAGATTTTTTGGAGATCTTGCCTGATCAAAGCAACATCTTCTGACAGACTACCCGGATGAGTTTTTAACTTATCTAATGAGGCTGTTCACTTGTTAACTGCCTTTAGGATTTCCCAAAGTGTGGGCTATGCCTGTTCAGAGGGATTCTCATCTACATTGGTCTGAGACTGTTCCTCCTGGTCTGTAAATATGGCTGCTGCCCCTCATGGCTGTCCCTCCTCTTCCTTCTTTATCAGGTCTGCCATTACCTCTAGGGCTGAGCACATGGAAGCGGCAGCTTCTGTGCATAGTAAAGCATGTCCCTTGTTCCCTCCTTACCTGGGGTCTTTAGAATTCCCAGGCTCTTTGGTTTTCTCTGCCCCTCTGGATGTCCTCTGTGGCAGTGCAGTAGCACCATGTTGGGATTCCATGCCTACTCTGTCCTCCTTCTTTGATCAGGTCATCGCCATCCTCCCGATATGCAGCTGACAGGTCAGTGTGTCTTCTCACATGCCGCACTTGGGCCTGCACCCCCCGCTAGTGTAAACCTACTGACTACAGGCATGCTATGTGTGAGCATGGTGTCCTGCATCTCCAAGAAGGAAGCTCTTATATGCAAACTGACTAGACTATGCTAGCATGGATCTGTTTCTATTCTAGGTGTGATTGGATTGCAAAAGAAGGATCTAATAACTGGCAGGATCACCAGGTATTGACTGCAATCAAAGGCATGACTGAAATTTTGGGGTAACATATACTTTAACCAGATAACGCATGTTTAGCAACAGATACATCCTGATTAGTTCTGCAAATTATTGATTTAAAAAATCTAATTCTACAACATCTATTGGTTAGATGGACTTGTGTCTTTTTTTGTCCAGACTAACTATGTAACAGAAAATGATACACTGTGGACCAGATTCAGATACACTTAATATTGCGCTGCGTAATCAAAATACTCTACGCTGCCGTATTTCACCAGGCTCTACACCGAATCCTGGTAGATTTTTCCCCGTACGCTACGGCGGCATAGTCTATTTCTCGCCGCGTAATCGAAATACGCAATTGGGGGGCGTGAAGCATTTAAATTAAGCGCGTCCCCACGGCGATCGAACTGCGCATGCTCCGTTCAGAAATTTCCCGCCGTGCATTGTGCGAAATCACGTTGTTACGTCATTCGTTGTTTGAGTAGCGTCGTTTACGAACATTCCTATTCCCGGACGACTTACGTAAAAAATAATAAAAGACGTTGGAAAACGTAGAAACTCGACGCGGGAACGACGGCCATACTTAACATGGGCTGTCTAATATTAGACCAGCAAAAAGCTGGTATAGTGTTACATAAAAAAAAAAAAGATGACTAAAGGTGCCGTAAGAGATTGCGATTGACGTTCGTAATTTCGGGGATCGCTGGCAAAAGCTCATTAGCATACCCCGACGCGGAAAACGGCGGGAAGTCCACCCAGTGGCCGCAATTTTATTGCAGCGTAGATCCGAAGGCGTACGAACACGTAATCCAGTCGAATTGAAGCCCGCAGCCGTCTATTCATGGTTTGAGCTTTCCGACTAGCTAAAAAACGCGCGTAATTTGAAATTACTCCAGTCTAACACCATTTAGACTGTGAATCTGGCCCTATATTTTTACATACATTGGAATTACAGAAAAGAAAAAAAACAGCCACTATTCTAAGGCTTTTAACGTGTATTTCTTCTCTTAAATCCATGACATGAATTCGATTTAGTTTTATCCCAAGTCTACATTTGAAATATATTCCTGTACAACAATATATCTGTCTATAAATTGCAGAGCAACACATCTGTATTGACTGATTCTGTAATTCAGAACTTCGATGGCTTCTATTCTATTTATGTGAAATCAATAGCAAAAGACTAATTAACAAGAACAAGAAAAGACAGATACATATGGAACATATTGTGCCATTTCCAAAGTCTGGGGCACTGGATTACTTAACCACTTGCTTACTGGGCACATATACCCCCCTCCTGCCCAGGTGATATTTCAGCTTCCGGCACTGCGTCGCTTTAACTGACAATTGCGTGGTCATGCGACGTGGCTCCCAAACAAAAGTGACGTCCTTTTTTTCCCACAAATAGAGCTTTCTTTTGGTGGTATTTGATCGCCTGTGCGGTTTTTATTTTTTGCGCTATAAACAAAAAAGTGCGAACATTTTGAAAAAAAAATACAATATTTTTTACTTGTTGCTATAATAAATATGCCAATTTAAAAAAAAAAAAATCGCAATAAGCGACTGCTTTGCGCAAAAGTTATAGCGCTTACAAAATAGGGGACAGAATTATAATTTTTTATTATTTTATTTTTTACTAGAAATGGCGGCGATCTGCGATTTTTATTGGTACTGCGACGTTATGGCGGACACATCGGACACTTTTGACACATTTTTGGCGCCATTCACATTTATACTGCGATCAGTGCTATAAATATGCACTAATTACTGTATACATGTGACTGGCATTGAAGGGGTTAAAACTAGGGGGTGAGGAAGGGGTTAAATGTCTATCCTAGGTGTGTTCTAACTGTGGGGGGAGGGGGGGTGACCGATCTGTGTCCCTATGTACAAGGAACACGCGGGTTTGAAGTAGTTAAAGTAGAACTAAAGGCAAAACTTTTTTTTTTCATTTTGGATAGATTAAGGAAAGGTCATAACCAATGTCAGTTTAATTTTCCATCTGTGTCCCATTGGGGAGATTTTGTAAAAACAGATATGCATTTTTGATGCGTTTTCTAGTTGCCCAAATCCAATCATGTACCTATAAAACATGGACACGTGACTCAAAAAGCACACCAAAAACGCAACTGCAGTACATTTTTTTAATGTGATTTCCGTTAATATAAAACATTTGTCAAAAATGCAGGTGGCAGAACTTTTAAAAATGCAACACTGATGTAAATAATTATTTTAGGGTAAGAGCTTCCAGTGGGGAGATTTTCCTTTCAACAGCTGTGTGATCATGGGGACTTAAAGCGTTATTAAATCCAAAATATTTTTTTTTATATATTTGAGCTTACCAATCATTAAATGTGGTCGTTGCATTCTTTTTGTTTGTGTGTTTTCCCTCTGTTTTCACTTGGTAATTTGGCCTTTAATAACTCATCTCTTGTATCATAGTGCCTCCACTCAGCACATGGGGCACCTTTGGACAGCAGCATTATCAGTCTGGGGGAAAGGGAGTGACAGATGTACTAACATATTTAAATACACTAACAAATTGAACTTGAAATTGGCAAACTCCAGCTAACATTTTATATGCAGTTACAGCAAACAGTTTTATTTTGCTTTTGGGATAAAGGTTTCACATAAAATCTTATCATTGTAAGCATTCCTGGTAGTGTTAAATCGTCTCTGTAACTGATACATTCTGCTGGAGAGCTTGTTCTTTTGAAAAATAACAGACTTACTGGTGTACCAAAAGAAAATGTAGACATTGGCCCGGATTCACAAAGCACTTATGCCAACGTATCTCGAGATACGCCGCGTAAGTGTAAATATGCGCCGTCGTATCTGTGCGCCGTTCCCACAGAACTAAGATACGCCTAAAAACAGGCTTCAGTCCACCGACGTAACTTGCCTACACCGGCGTATCGTGGGCGCATAGTTACGCTGGACGCATCTGGCGCTCCCATTGATTTCCTATTTAAATATGGAAATGAGGGAGATACGTCGATTCACAAAACGTACTTGCGCCCGGCGCATAATATACGCGGTTTGCGTAAGTCGCACGTCCGGCGTAAAGTTGTTCCCCATATATGAGGCTCAACTCATGCAAAGGTATGGACCAGGGAACACAGCCGTCGTATTTTACGTCGTTTACGTAGTACGTGAATAGGGCTGGGCGTAGGTTACGTTTACACCGTAGGCAGTGATTCGACGTATCTTAGCCAGTTGTTTTGACATGATTGTGAGCATGCGCACTGGGATATGTCCACGGGGTGGCCCATACACCGTTCGTTTTAAGTACTTGTCTGGCACTCGGCCCATCATTTGCATGGGGTCACGCCTCATTTGCATTGCTTATGCCCACTTCCACTTACGACGACTTACGTTTTCAAAACCCAGCGTAGATTTGGGAGCAAGTGGGAGCAAGTTCTTTGTGAATACTGTGCTTGCCTCTCTTCGCTGCGTCAGCGTAGCACATATTAGATATGCTACGGCGGCATAAATATGCGCCGATGTATGTGAATCCGGGCCATTGTATCTAAAAATTGGAAAGCTGCAATATAATAAATGTTTGCTTTTGGGTTTAAAGTGGTAGTAAACCTGCATTTTGATTTTTAACTATAAGCTTATAATAAAGGTTAGACAACAAAAAAGACGAAGGAATGGGACTTTGTATGAGGCATGTCACTGAATTAATACCTCATATTGATCATTGAATTATTTATTGATTACAAATCGAGTTTAAAAAGTATCAATAATCTTTAGTAAAGGACACAATATACTATAAATTTGTATGAATATATAATTATTATACAAAGTAAAATCCAACATGATTTAGCAGTACAATTTCATAAAACATAACAATTGATCTTAGTGAGCCAAACTTGATTGGGCATCAGTTCGATGTATACTCGACGCACGTTTTGTGGCTCACACCAATCATCAGGAGTAAAATGCTCTGAAATTAAATCAATAACATATCTATGACTATAGGATACCCTTTAACCACCTCAATACTAGGCACTTTCACCCCCTTCCTGCCCAAGCCATTTTTCAGCTTTCAGTGCTGTCACACTTTGAATGACAATTGCGCAGTCGTGCAACACTGTACCCAAATGAAATTTTAATCACCTTCCCCCCCTCAAATAGAGCTTTCTTTTGGTGGTATTTGATAACCTATGCGGAAGATCGACAATTTTGAAAACAAATCTATGGGCCAGATTCACAGAGCCATTACGCCGGTCTATCTCCTGATAGACCGGAGTACTTTAAAATTTCCTGCATCGTATTATTAGTTTGAATCCTCAAATCATGATACGATGGCTTCGGGCTTCGATCCGACAGGCTTACGTCTTCGTATGCCTTCGGTTCAACGCTGCAATCTTTTTGCAGCCGCTGGGTGGAGTTTGCGTCGCTTTCCGCGTCGGGGTATGCAAATTAGCTTTTTCCGGCGATTCACGAAGTTATGATCGGCCGTCGCATTCTCTAACGTCGGCCCTAGTCGGCTTTTTCCTGCGTAAAGTTAAAGCTGCTATTATCCGGTCTATAGTTAGACGGGCCATGTTAATTATGGCCATCGTTCCCGCGTCAAATTTCAAAATTATTATTTTTTTTGCGTAAGTCGTCCGGGAATAGGAATGTACGTAAACGACGCTACTCGAAAAAAAATGACGTTACGACGTAATTTCGCGCAATGCACGGCGGGAAATTTCTAATCGGGGCATGCGCAGTTCGATCGCCGCTGGGACGCGCCTAATTTAAATGATTCACGCCCCCTAATCGCGTAGTTCGATTCCGCCGCGAGAAATACACTACGCCGCCGTATCTTACAGGGCGAAATCTTCCTGGATTCGTCTTAGAGCCAGGTAAAATACGGCGGCATAGTGTATGGACCAGGGCAATTCTCTCAGAAACTGGCCCTATATTTTTTACTTTTTGCGATAATAAAAAAATATATATATATATATATAAAAAAAAAAATTCTCAGTTTTGCCCGATATGTATTCTTCTACATATTTTTGGTAAAAAAAATTGCAATAAGGATATATTGATTGGTTTGCGCATAAGTTATAGCGACTACAAAAAAGGAGATTTATAGCACTTTTTTTTTTTTATCATGACTGCGATATTGTGGGGGACATATCGGATACTTTTGATACTATTTTGGGACCATTCACATTTATACAGTGAACAGTGCTATAAATATGCACGGATTACTGTGTAAATGTGACTGGCAGGGAAGGGGTTAACACTAGGGGTGATCAAGGGGTTAAATGTGTACCCTAGTGAGTGATTCTAACTGTAGGGGGAGGGGACTGACTGGGGGAGGTGACCAATCGGTGTCCCTATGTACACAAAGATCCACGGTCCTGCTCAGTTACTGGGCAATCGCGGGCGCATTGAGTTCCTAGTGGCTCGGGAAGGTGAGAATGTCGTATGATGTCCTCTCAGAACGAGAGGCTTATCGTCCCGCCGTCATTTGACGGCGGGCGGTAGCCTAGTGGTTAAACGGAAAACCTTCTCTCAAAAAGAGGTTTATAACTTACAAAGTAGTGACGCCCAACCTCTGACAGCAGGCGACCATGTCACAACCAAGTGAATCTAGTGTATGCTTGACAGCCCACACTGCTCTGAAAGGATATGGGGATGAAACCATGTGAAATGAATACACCTTTAAGGGGATGAACCTATACCAGTGAGTGAGTGAAGGTGATGAATAGTGTGTAATTACTGCAGTGATTTGAAGTGTGCTAGCTAAGGGGGCTACAGCCAAGGGAGATGTGTATGCATATACCCACTAAAAATTAATCCAAAACCAAACCCACCATGTGATGACTATGTGCACACCATGATAATGGTGAACTATAAAATGTGAAACTAAAATGAACCTGAACAGTGTTATGTGTAGATATAAGTGAGACTCGGTTACCTTTTGTATGATTCTATGGATGTGAGCATGCCTGGGATCCCTCTCGTGTGAATGGTCCATGTTAAATGGTCAGCTAGCCAGCCCGAGTCGCTTTTATCCACGGTAAGGGGCGGGTCACCACCAACGTCATGAAAACCTGCCAATGTGGCGGAAAATGGCGACAAGCTTTGGTTCCATCCGCGGCATGTAAATCCGTTGTGGAACCAAGCAAGTCCCAGCCCCAACTAGATGCAAAGGAGGAATCCGCTCCATGCTCAGGCATAATGACACCCTAAGAAGGGCGTCAAATCATGACATGCTTGACAGCCCACACTGCTCTGCAAGGATATGGAGATTAAACCATGTGAAATGAATAAACTATTTAAACAGGTTTGGGGGCGGGCACCTTGTCTCCTATGCATCGGATTCATGATTTGACGCCCTGCTCAGTGCGTCATTATACCTGAACACGGAGCAGATTCCCTCTTTCCATCTAGTTGGGGCTGGGACTTGCTTGGTTCTGCAATGGATTCACAACAAATTCAAATGCTGTGGATGAAGCCAAAGCTTGTTGCCATTTCCCACCACATTGGCGGGTTTTCATGACGTTGGTGGGGACCCGAGTTAGGTCGCATTACTATAAAGCTTAAATTAAACCTCACCTGTAGGTAAAATGAATACCTCCTAAACATGCACTGTTTATCAGATATTCTAGTGAGCAGCAGCCAGTGACGTCACCGGAGCCTGCGCTCTGAAGGGCTGGCATACCTGTTCCATTCCTTCAGAGCGCTGTGCCTCAGACTTTACTGATGAAACGCGTAGGAAGGGACCTTCCGATGCATGTCACTTCCACTCATTGGAATGTAAATCGTCGTTCCAGGATTTCATAGATGCTCATTTTTTACTTTAACATTGTAAGTGTGATTTTGGAATAAATCTTTTAAATGACTACACTATGAGGGAATTATGTATGTCCCCCTTACCTATGAGTTACTAAGTATATAGGAAAGCTGTTTCTGATGCATTAAACTACTCAGACCATTGAGTGAGGATGAATTACAGTTTCCATCCGGAGATGCACTTACCTCAAGCGTGTTTGACCTCATTTGAGAAAAGGGATCACATTTTTCTGGTAAGTGTGGTGTGAGTCCACTTGTCAACACAGATCTGGGATGTGTTTCTATCTCCGGGACACTACTTACATTTTTTCATCACCTCTGTTACCTTTTTAGAAAATCACAAGCAAGCACTGTTTGAAGATCATGATGAACTTTGTATGAATTTTAATGCTATCATATGTGTAATGGTCACCACCGTTTACAACTTTCCATCAACCCACGACAAGACAGCTTATCCGACAATCCAGCCGACAGGACCCATTTCGTTCCCCAGAACAAGGACGAGACACACAGCTCTGTTCTTGATCCAAAATGTATGAACGCTTTAATGGTACACTTAGCTTTCTTATATACAGTACAGCATGTTAAAGTTAATCACAGGAACAATGAACTCCCCACCCACACATCACACCATGGGGGGCTTCAATCGCATTCTTTGAGATAATTACTAATTGTAACAGAATGCATTATCCAGACAGCCTGGCTTTGTATACAGCTTGACAAGTCACATCTATTATCCATAGAATTCACAGTGTTAGCATCACACAATTAGTTCCCCTCAATCCACATCTTTAGACAAACTTCTGTCTCCGACAAAAAGGTATTCACACCTGATCATCAATGGGCTTTAAACAGTGTTGGTCAGGTCAACATAAACCACTTGTAATATTCCAGTATATCCTTTAAGCATGATTTATCATTTATTAGCCACCCTATGCCCAAAAGGGCACAGGGTGACCTTAGACCCAAGAGTCCTTAGGGCCGCTGGCACAGGAGTATCCCCCATTCCTCAAAAGTCTCTGGGCGTCACAGGTCATCCCGTTACAATATGCGATTAGCATTTTAATTTGGGACTATAACTCAACACCAGTCACATTCATTTTATTCAAGTTTATATTTGGAGTTATACAATGTTTATGATATTTATGAATTTATGATATATTAATTATTTGAATATTTGTACTTATTTTGGTTCAAGCACTGTATGTGAGGAGTGTGATTTGTCTATTATTGTGTTATACATAAGAGCAGAAATCCTGTCCCCTTCTCTCAAGCTTAATGTTTATGACACTTTTTTCCAAAACATTGGGTATTATAAACATTTCCTATGAGCTCATGTTCTTGGAACATATGTTTTCCCAGAAGTTTTTCCAAGGGCTTCTTCAAATAGTTGTGTTTACTCATGCCCTTGCTTATCACGTTTCCTGAAAAAAGGAAATGAGAGACAAACTATAGCAGAGTGGGACACATTTATTTATTTAATTTAGGGGATTTAAATGGGACAGTGGGGGTTATTTACGAAAGGCAAATCCACTTTACACTAGAAGTGCAAACTACAACTGCAAAGTGCACTTGAAATTGCAATGAAAGTGCACTTGGAAGTGCAGTCGCTGTAAATCTGAGGGGTAGATCTAAATGAGGGGAAGCTCTGCTGATTTTATCATCCAATCATGTACAAGCTAAAATGCTGTTTCCTATTTGCCTTGCATGTCCCCCTAGATCTGACTGCACTTCCAAGTGCACTCTGCACTTGTAGTGAAAAGTAAATTTGTCTTTATTAAATAACCCCCAGAGTCTTGTTTGTCTTGAACATAGAACACTTTGCTCCTCCCATGTGCTTCCTATTAAAGCCATGCCTTTGCACTTGCACCTGTTTGACAGATTATTTGTCTCTCTGCAGCCAATATCTCATTCTTGTCATTCCTGGTGCTCTCTGTATCATCGCTACCACTCGTTACTGACCTTTGGCTTGTTTCTCAACTACGCTTCTCCCAACTTGCAACCACTTGTTACTGACATTTGGCAGGTTTACTGACTATGCTTCTGCTTGATCCCTACCTGCCATATATTCTACTGGACCTCAGTGACCGTGACCTGGTACTTTTCACTCCTTCTGCTCTCTGTATCTTTGCTACGACTCATTACTGGCCTTTGGCTTGTTCCTTGACTACGCTTCTGCTTAATCCCAACTTGCAACCACTTGTTACTGACGTTTGGCTTGTTTACTGACTTGGTCAATGGCAGTTACACGTCTTCCCGCATTCCGCAGCAGCACATATCCCCAGATATGGCTGTGTCCTTCACTTCAGCCACCAGGTGTTCCTCCCCTAGACTGGGTTTCGATCCCCCACGGCATGGACATTGGCACCCCTTCTTGCTCCACCAGCCGCCCCTCCGGATTGTGTTAACCTCCTAATGCCCACAGAGTCCTAAGTGGTATCGTTGGCTCTTTTATTTTCATTTTAACATTCTATTGTTTATTGATGACTGCTGATTTATGGAATAAAACATTGCCTTTATTCATAGTCCCACTGACATTTTGTGCAGCTATAGATCCAATCTATAGAGCACTGCCTATCAATATCTCTCCTTATGTCACATTCCTCCAAATGTTTTTTGTCAGCTGCGCTGGCTCTGGATCATATATAACTACTTTGGTTGTCACACACCACCGCAGGACCAACAAGTTTTTAACGCTAAAGGAACTTTGTTTTTTACTAAAGAAAAATAAGCTGTTCACTGTGCAAGAGATTTTACCCCAAAGCTTAAAAATTAGGTAAAAAATGTTTTGACTAGTATCATCTAATTATGTGCAAGTAAAGATATTGGGCCAGATTCACAGAGCCATTAAGCCGGCGTTACAGGAGATGCACGGCGTAAGTCTAAATGTGCGCATGCGTATCGATGCGCCGCATCCCCAAACGATATACGCAAGAAATCTACTTTTTTTGGACCGGCGTCATTTCGATAGACCGGCGTATCCGTCCGCGCAAAACTGCGCTAGACACACCATTAATTTGCTATTAAAATATGCAAATAAGGGAGTTGGTGCAGCGCAGGCTGCGCGCTGTGCGCAACAGCTGCACGTCCTGTCTAAAATTAGACCATATAAAAGGTGGAATAAAATTAGACAATCCGTCTACATGTCAGCTAAAGCAACACTGTTAGTGAGGAGCTGAGCAGTTAGGCGGCGTACACACGACAGGGAATCTCGACGGGCAGAACACATCGTTCCGCCCGTCGAGGTTCCCTGCCGGCCGTCGAAATCGGCGACCCGCCCGTCGGGAATGGCAACCAGACATTCTTCCGGGCGGGCCGTCGAGGAAATAGAGAGCGTGCTCTCTATTTCTGCTCGACGGGCTTCCCGACGGGAAGCTCGCCGAGACCGTACACACGGCCGAGGTCCTCGCTGGAATGTGCATTCCAGCGAGGTTCTCGCTGATTTTCAGCGAGAACCTCGGCCGTGTGTACGCCGCCTTACACTTGCTGGACAACAAACTTTATGCCAACATGCCAGGGGCATCCTTGCTCATAGCTATACTAATGACTTTAGAGGAGCAAAGAAGGAGGAGGGCACGGAGGAGGGCACGGGAGAGGATATACCGCACACGCATAGACCTCTTTGGCATGAGTGATTCTGAGGTGTATCGCATCTTCAGATTCACCCCTCAGACTCACCCTGGAATTAACCACAACCTTGCAGGAGGACATCACCAGCCCAACACACCGCTCACATGCAGTGCAGCCACTGGTCAAGGTCCTGGCAACACTCCATTTCCTTGCCAGTGGCTCTTTTCAAAGAACAAGTGGAGTGGTGGCTGGGATGTCACAATCCTCCATGAGCAGATGTGTGCACCAGGTTATCCCTGCAATCCTCAGACGCATGGCCAACCAAATCATCAAACCAACCACTGAGGACCTGCGGCTGAAGTCAATGACAGATTTCTACAGTACTGCCAGATTCCCACGCGCCGTGGGGGCCATTGATTGCACACATGTGGCACTCCAGCCCCCCCATGAGACAGAGCACATATACCGCAATCGGAAGCATTGGCATTCCATCAACGTACAGGTGATAGTCGATGCCCAAGGCCTTATATGGCACGTCCGTGCCAAACACCCCGGATCCAGCCATGACAGCTTCATATACAATCAGAGCCCCATCCCAATGGAATTCGAACAGAACGTGTATGGGGACATCTGGCTGGTTGGTGAGTGACATGGGTGGCAGGCATGACTGTCCCCCCCATGATGCACACATCACAAGGGACACATCCATGACTAACATCCTCCTGTCTTTTCCCTTACAGGTGACTCTGCATATGCACTGGGACCCCATCTCATGACTCCTATCCGGAACCCCCAAACCCCAGGAGAGGAAAGATACAATGAAGCCCACGCCCAAACACGTGCAGTGGTGGAGCGCACCTTTGGCCTCCTGAAGTCACGTTTCCAATGCCTGGATAAGTCTGGGGGGACCCTGTTGTATTCCCCAAACTTCGTGTGCCAGATCATCGGTGCATGTTGCCTGCTGCACAACTTTGCAGTAAGAAAGGGCCTGCAGATTGACATACGTGATGACCTGACCCCTGAACCAGACAATCCCCCCCTAACCGAGGATACCCCGTCTTCTGAGGGAAGAGCAACCAGAAGACAGCTCACATTAGGCATCTTTGCACGTTAAACACACACATTAATCATGGCACAATGAGAATGCATGCATGCACACCACTGTGGTCCCTAGCACAGACACATCACATCCTCATCAAATTGGATTAGCACAAACCCACCATGCAGGACTTGTGAGCAGCAACGCCACGCCATGGCTCCAATTATGTCACTGTACATTCATACACCATTCACACGGACCTGGGGATCACTTCTCCCTGGTCCTGGGGAACCCTTCTCCAGCACAAATGAGGGTGACACCCCTTTTCCGGCAGGAATGTCACCCCCACATTCCGAAATTATTCACAACACAAAAAAAATTGTCCAGCAAAAAAAATAAAAATTCCAGCAAAAAAAAAAAAAGTCCAGAAAAAAAAGGGGAAAACCGAACTAATGCCACAGCCACGGCCCCGGCTCCTCAGGGGAGACTCATGGGGGGGTAATCCGGGAAAGGAGGAGCAGCCCCTGGTCTCTGCCCACCTGGCGGCCTGCCCTCCAAGGCCACGGCAATTCTGGTCAGGCCAGCACTTAGTGTTACCGTATTGGCCTGGATAGCCTGGGTGAGGGCCCTCACATCCTGCCCAACGTCTGCTGTAGTAGTCTGCAGTTCATTTAGGCAGTTTGTAAGAGCCAGGGAGTGGCAGTCCAGGTCCCCAAGCGTATCCTTTATGGAGGATAGGCTCTCCTCCATCCGCACCAAAGTCTGGCTGACCTGTCCCAGATGGTGGGTCTGAAGGGCCTGGTCCCTTCTGAGATTGGCGGGCAGAACCTCGGCCACCCCCCTGGTCTTCTGGGACGACTTCCTGCCTCCAGCTGATGCTTGTGGCCGGGGAGAAGGGGAGGCCCTTGGGAGTGGAGCCCTGTTGGGGAAGGAGTGGGAGGGGCTACCCCTTATGGAGGGCTGGCTGCTGCCAGCCAGAGGGGAAGACTCCTCCAAAAATAACAATCCACTGGCTGACATGACCTCCTCAAACTCCTCCTCCTCAAACTCCTCCTCCTCAAACTCCTCCGAGGACTCCGGCCTTGTCTGGGGGTCCTCATCAGGCTGGTGTCCCGGGGATGATGCAGTCAGGCCAGATGGCCCAGCACCCTCCTGCACATCTGTGGATGACACAAAACATTCACAGGTTGGAGGATCCACACACTTGCCACATATTCCCTTCCCCCCCCCCCCCACACATGCTACACACCAGATAGGAAAAAAAACCCTTACCTGTCATCACGGGCTCCTGACTGGAGTCATAGCCAGGCAGGCCCTCCACTTGTTGCCTATTAAAGGTGTGGGCCACCGCACGCTCCTCCACTGTCAGCCTAACAGGGCATGGTGGGCCCCCTCCAGTGCCCCTGGCATGGGCTGCCATTTTGGCCAGCTTCTTTCGGACCAGACGCCAGAGATCATTGATCTTCTTTACGATCCCCTAGCGTGTCCGGGTCTCCCCCCCCCCCCCCATTGAATTTACCTGGTCGGTAATGTTCTGCAAAATCTCCTTCTTCCTGGCCAGGGTGGTGTTGGCACTCTCCGGGCCGTGAAGGAAACGGCCATATTGGGTAAGGGCCCAGGCAATAATTTGTTTCTCCCCCAAAGTAAAATTGCTCTTGCGCTTCCTCTCAGTCATACTCATACAACAACTCTCTCCCAAACAATCACCAAAAAACACACACAAAAACAAGCAGGAAAAATCAAGCAACAAAACAAACAAACAAAATCTATCAACCAAAAAGTCTCACAACCAGTCACCAAAAAACACTATCAAATATATTCTACAAAACACTAGATCAAACAGTCAACAAATATCACAAAGATAAGTCACAACGCAACAAACGCGAACACACAACAGAACAAAAGCACCTTGCTGTATAGGAATGGATACAAAGGGATGTACTTTTGCAAAGGAAGGGCGTTTGTGTCTGTCTATTTAAGCTCTCTGCGTAGTTCACTAAGTTGCCCGGGTCCACTTCCAATTTCACTGATTGCGCCGTTCCCGAGTTGTGAGCATGCGCACAGAGGTGCTGACCATGGTCTGCTTTATGTGCGCATGCGCGATCCGGCCGGCTCTTCATTTGCATGGGGTCACAGCTCATTTCAATGAAACACGCCCACGTCCTTCCCAATTTGAATTACTCCGCCTTACGCCTCGGAATTTACGTTACACCGGCTCAAATTTCTGCGCAAATACTACGAGGATACGGTGATTGCGCCTCTACATTGCGCTGGTCTAACGTAAAGGAGGTGCGCTACGCCGGTCAAAATATGTGCCAATGTACGTGAATCTGGCCCATTGCTTCTTTTTCCCCTTGCAGGTGATTGGGGAATCTTTGCAAAGTGAAAAGTTACCACATGCACTAAGCTCCAAGGCAAATTCCCTTGCAAAGTGAACAGTCTATTTGCCTTTAGTAAATAAACACTGTAGTGCTCTAGCAAGTGTGAGGGATTAACTCGGTAGCGGGTGTGTGTGACCCCCTGGATGGGTCCACTACACGCTGAACTGTACAAATAGGCAGTTGAGGAGGATTGAAAACAAATGATATGGTTTATTTTTCCATATTGCTGGATACACGTGCAAGCATAAAAACAGCATAAACAAAACAAAACATAAAGTAAACCCTTGCCACTTGGGGCGTCTACCTTCCCAACACAGGAACCTACCTATGGAGTCTGGCACAGCCTACTGCTGGGTAGACACTGCTGGTCCTACAGCAGAAAACAACAGGAAAAGTCTCTTGGATATTTCTCACACAGAAATATCCATCAGCACCTCACCTCTTCAGAAGTGCTTGTGACTGCTCCTTCACTCCCAAAGCTCCAGGATGCAGCAATCAGCCGTTATCCTTAGGCTTTATTTATAGGGGCTTTAATTGCTTCATTTTAAACAGCTGAAGGCTTCTAACTCCCCAAACCTCTCTGGCCATTTCTACAGCCGACGCCTAATAGTAATTGGTGTATTGTCTAAACAAGGCAGAAATATATCTCCCGTCTATGGCCGCGTACACACGATCAAATCTGTCTGCTGGAAACGGTCGGCCCGACCGTCCCAGCAGACAGATTCGATCGTGTGTACGGGCGAGCTGACGGATTTGGCCAGCAGACAAATTTGAAAGCATGCTTTCAAATCTGTCGGCTGGGAACCCGTCCGCCCGACATGTCTGCTGGTTAGTACGCTAACCAGCAGACATGTCTTCTCGCACACGCGTCGAATGGTTTCGACGCATGCGCGGAAGTGTTTTACTTCCTGGTGCGGTGACGTGGCGGCGTCAACGTCACCGCCATGTCAGCGCGCCGTCTGCCGGCGGGGATTTTGGTTTGATCGTGTGTACACAATCAAACCAATATGTCCCCAGCAGACCGATTTGAACAAATGTGTCTGCTCGTGTGTATGGGGCCTATGACAACACACATAGATTTACCTGACTTCCTGTCACACAAGCTAAATGCCATTTAGTTGAGGTTTACATCTACTTCACGTTCCAAGCTGTCCTTGCCATTTTGTGTCTATCAATTCCAGTATAGAGCTTAGTAATTACTTCAGAAAACAAACAGATATTTAGAACTATGCTCCACTGTGCTTCTTATTTGCTGAGGATATTAAACTTGCAAATCAGAATGTGTCAGAAGAAAAATAATGTATTCCTTATGGTATATCTCCCTTAAAGGAATCTGTTGACCGAAATTAAATCTTGTGATGCTAAATGCAAGTTTGAGAATTATTACGGCCTGGTAATACATATTTAATTATTGGCAAATATAAAACTATTTTGTGGATGAATCTTATGGTGCTAAACTTGACATGCAATCTGTAGTTCAGATTTGTAATCTTTATATTTAGTGTCACACTTAAGCATATGCATCACAACTAGCAGTTCATTTGCAAGGCAGATGTTTTGCTTATGTAAATATTAGAATTAGACTTAAACTGGAGTGGAAGAAAATTAAATACTATATTGACTTGAGTATACACATTGCACTTTACTGCTGATATATGTAAATAATTTTATAGGCTTAATCCATCTTGTGTAGATTTATGTTTAAGGCTTTGCATCTTCTGCACCAATGAAGCATTTTATAATGTAATGCTCAAAGCTAAACTTCAGTCAAACAGCTATATACAGTACTGGAGCTGTTTTATCTACCACAATTAAAAATGTTGTCTAGTCACTTCTGAGAGTTACACATACTGTTTGATTACCTCACTTTTCTTTACTGCAGTTAAACATCACAGCATGGCCAATTTCCTAGCCCTGGCCTGTGATTGGACAGCGAAGGAAAAACCATGTGTAGGCAGGTGGAGGCTGCAATGTATCCTCCAACCTGAAGGTGACACTTCAGACTAATTGTCTCTTGCTATGGGCTCCAGGCAGCCATCTTGGGGAGGACAGCAATCTTACTGCATACCGAAATCCGCAAAATTTGGGCAGCCATCTTGAATAAGAATTCCATTAATAGTGAAAGTCTGCAACATTCAGGGTGCCTGCAGTGTGGGAGATAGAAACAGAACCTCCACTAGGTAGGGAGAGAGCAGGAGTCGCTTTAGGGAAAGGGGCCTGTAAAGGAGGGCTAGAGTAGGTTTCTCTTTACAGTGTTACTGACATGACACACAAAAGTTACTGGCACAGCTACATTTTTACTGGCATTTCCAAAAGTTACAAAACTACAGTGCAAATTTCAGTATTTAGGCTACAAACAAGTACAATATGTAATTAGCAACGTGATTTAACCACTTAACCCCCGGACCATATTGCTGCCCAATGACCAGAGCACTTTAACTAAAGCTATAAACAAAAATAGGGCGACAATTTTGAAAAAAATGCAATATTTTTTACTTTTTGCTATAATAAATATCCCCCAAAAATATATAAAAAAAAACATTTTTTTTTTCTCAGTTTAGGCCGATACGTATTCTTTGACATATTTTTCGTAAAAAAATATCATAATAAGCGTTTATTGATTGGTTTGCGCAAAAGTTTAAGCGTTTACAAAATAGGGGGTAGTTTTATGGCATTTTTATTAATATTTTTTTTTTTTACTAGTAATGGCGGCGATCAGCATTTTTTTTCAGTACTGCAACATTATGAATGAATAAAACCTGAATATGTCAGAATTATATCACAATCAACCAGGCAGCGCTGGACATATGCAACATTTAAACTTTAAACAAATAAATATACAAATATTGAATATTGTCTTTGGAATAGAAAAGTTCTTAAATGAAGAATGGCAGTCTTTAATGCAAATATTGGACTGAACAATCCTTATTCAAACAAAGTCCACTATAGCCCAAGATGATAGGTTTGGAAAGACACCGCTTCACGTCTGTGCTCATAGAAGAAAGAGGGGGGTGTGTGAGAAAAGAGAACCCCCTCTTGAGTAGCCTCTTACCGCAAAGAAAATTTATATCGGCGTGTCACAGGTGCAATCTCAGCCTCAATCACTGCTCAGCGTCTCTGAATGGCTCAGGGTTCATACATGAAAAAGATGGTAGGAAACAGACACATAGCGTGATCCTGCTTAAAAATCTTTAATCGCCCAATAAAAACGTCATCCAATACACTCACATGTATAAAACTTTAAAATGGCATATCTCACTGATTTACCCAAATCGGGTCAGGTTAACCACATCACCAAACGCTCATTGCTGGTCAAGCTGCGAGGAGGGGAGTGATCTCTAATGCCGACTGACAATCAGACTGCTTCACTTGGTTCAGCCCTGACTAGTTTCATCCCTCAGATGATATCCCTTGGGATGAAACTAGTCAGGGCTGAACCAAGTGAAGCAGTCTGATTGTCAGATTGCCCGATTTGGGTAAATCAGTGAGATATGCCATTTTAAAGTTTTATACATGTGAGTGTATTGGATGACGTTTTTATTGGGCGATTAAAGATTTTTAAGCAGGATCACGCTATGTGTCTGTTTCCTACCATCTTTTTCATGTATGAACCCTGAGCCATTCAGAGACGCTGAGCAGTGATTGAGGCTGAGATTGCACCTGTGACACGCCGATATAAATTTTCTTTGCGGTAAGAGGCTACTCAAGAGGGGGTTCTCTTTTCTCACACACCCCCCTCTTTCTTCTATGAGCACAGACGTGAAGCGGTGTCTTTCCAAACCTATCATCTTGGGCTATAGTGGACTTTGTTTGAATAAGGATTGTTCAGTCCAATATTTGCATTAAAGACTGCCATTCTTCATTTAAGAACTTTTCTATTCCAAGGACAATATTCAATATTTGTATATTTATTTGTTTAAAGTTTAAATGTTGCATATGTCCAGCGCTGCCTGGTTGATTGTGATATAATTCTGACATATTCAGGTTTTATTCATTTTTTACCCAGCTATTGATGTGTTAAACTGGTCCGTGAACCAAGTTATAATGGTAGCAGCTGCAGTCATTTAGAGTGGCTAGTTTGGATTTTTGGCTCATTGAATCACCTATTAGTTTTTTTTTTTTTTTTTATTTATTTTTTTATTTCAAAAGCGCTTGTATTGTGTTTTTGCATGGGGGGTTTGCTTTAATACAACTGTTTGATTATACTGCAACATTATGGCAGGCACTTCGGACACTTTTGACACATTTTTGGGACCATTGGCATTTTTTTAGCGATCAATGCTATAAAAATGCATTGGATTACTATAAAATGCCATTGGCAGTGAAGGGGTTAACACTAGGGGGCGGGGAAGGGGTTAAGTGTGTTCCTGGGTGTGTTCTAACTGTATGGGGGGTGGCCTCACTGGGGGAAATCACTGATCTTCTGTTCATACATTGTATGAACAGAAGATCAGCGTTTCCCCCGCTGACAGGACCGGGAGCTTTGTGTTTATACACATAGCTCCCGGTCCCCGCTCTGTAACGAGCGATCGCGTGTGCCCGGCGGCGATCGTACCCGCCGGGCACGCGCGGGACTCGGGGGCAAGCGGCGGCGCACACGCGCTCCCTAGTGGCCACTTTAATGCGGACATATAGCTACGGGCTCTCGCCCAGGAGAGCCACCGTCCCGCAGTAAAATGACGACGGGCGGTCGGCGACAGGTTAAGATAGATATTAAGGCAAACAACATTTCCTATTTTAGTTTCAATATAGTATGTAGTTTAGGGACAGGACAGGGGGGCAAGAAATTAAAATGGGTAGGCACACAAATATGAAATGGATCCTCAGAGTGACACTGACAGCAGTGTGCCGTAGCACAGATGATGATGATACCTCACCAACATGAAACGTCTTCTTGTGAGTCACAGTGACAGTCTCTCTCCATGCCAGGTGGGCCATCAGGCCACTCCAGTCCAAACAGTACTGACAGTCCCATTCCTGGCTTGCCTTGGTCACACAGGGCTTCAGCCGCTCTGCTTGGCTCCTCTGCACCATGACATCACATGACACACTCAGGCACCGCCTCCTCCAGACCCACCAAGCACTACCCGAACACACTGTAGCAGGCACTCGGATGTTCTTATCAGACTCTGGACCAGAACTACGCATGTGCTGTTTCAAACAAAGTGTCACAGATATAATTTTAACTGGCAACCTCTTCCTGTCACTGGCATTTACTGGCAGGTGAAAGATGCTAATTTTTTACTGGCTGCCAGTAAAAATACTGACATTTTTCAACACTGGTCAGCTTCCTGAAACATGGTCTCACTGACAGCTGGATATCTGTAATTATTTAAAAGAGAAGTATGGGTTTAAAAAAATAAACATTTATACTTACCTTGGTGGATACAGCATCTATTTCCCGTTGCTTCTAAGACTGAGGCGGCGTACACACGTACGAGAACCTCGACGGGCGGAACACATCGTTCCGCCCGTCGAGGTTCTCGCCCGGCCGTCGAAATCGGCGACCCGCCCGTCGGGAATGGCAACCAGCCATTCATCCAGGCGGGCCGTCGAGCAAATAGAGAGCCTGCTCTCTATTCGCTTGAAGGAATTCCCGACGGGCGGGGCGAGCCAGGAGCGTACACACGGCCAAGGTTCTCGCTAGAATGCAGCTCCCAGCGAGGTTCTCGCTGGTTTCTAGCGAGAACCTCGGTCGTGTGTACGCCACCTGAGTGATTAAAGGCTGCTGATCAGCCTTCATTGAGCAGAGAGCCAATGGCTGTCAGGTATCGGCTCTCTTCTTTGCCCCTCCAGCGTTCACTGGAGCCCTGGGCTTTGAAAAGGGCAGGAGCAGCTGGCTTAGGCTCTCATTGGCTTGCTAAGAGGCTGAGCCAGCTTCCGTTCAAGAATATGGGTTGATGCTGACTGTAAAGTTGGATTGATCAAGATTCTGGACTGGCAGAGTAATGTCACCTGACAGTTTAGCCCGCTGTTGGCTGAAAATGGGACACAGAAAGCAGAACAAACTGCACTCCTGTGATCCCAAGTGATCCCCAAGTGAAGATATAACACAAAAAAAGGAAAATTAATGCTGTAGGTAAATTGGAAAACAAATACAGTATATGACAGTATTGTTCATTGTAATGACATTTTTTGTGGTTTTCCTAGAGTAATTTAAAATATAGGTTGGTATATTTTTTATGGTTTATTTATTCCACAAACCAGCATAGCTCTGGTCTTAAAATGTTGGGTTCAAGATCATTATTTTTATTTAGGATTATATTCCATAGGGCTGGTCTTGCTGCTACAGCAAGATCAAAAATCATTATCTATTCTGTTCCTCTGCGGGGAAAGCTATCACCATAGCAGTGATACTACTGAATATGCTAACTGCTTTTCATTTATGTATAAAACTGAAATCTATAAAGAGTCAAAGCAGCTGTAACTGTACATTCTTTATTTCCAGAAAGGAAGCAAGATTTTTACACTCAGTAATGTCAAGGCTGCTTATTCCTACAACATACCTCCCAACTTTTTGAGATGGGAACGAGCAAAAATAAAATTAGCAAAAGAATGTAGGCATAGGACACACCCCTGCTACGCCCCCTGAAAGGTGAATGTTACAAAAAAAATTATAGTTAAACCCACAAGTTTTACCACTATTAATCCTTTATACGCAGGAGACAGAGAGAATGAAATATCTCCCACCCTGCACAGCCAGGTACACAGAATTTTTAACAGCACTCTGGAGTCAAGAAGCAGTCCTTGCAGCTTTGTTTTTTTGTATTTTATTAGGAGTACTGATCTTGAACAGGGATTAGGGTATTATGGGATTCCCACTTGATCAAAGTAGTAGAACTCTTCACAACTATATACACATGTATTAACACTTCTCTACCTCCAGCACAAATTTTGTTTGTAGAACTACATCTCCCAGGACCAGCTGGCACTGTATGGATGGTCTGACAAAAGCGCAATCAGACCAATAGCAAATGCCCTTTACAGGCAGGGACCTGGTAATGTAGCAAAAAGGTCATAGTGCCCAGTTGTCCTCCTCCCGTGGCTACTGATCCCAGTACCACCTCTTCAGGCCCTCCTGGCTAAGACTCCACAGTCCTCCCAGACTGACTCTGTATCCATCCCAGACTGTATGCACCCAGTCTTCTCAGGCATGCCTCTCAGTCCTCTCTCACTATATCACTCACCAGCCCACCTGGTTGTCTTCCTCCCTGGAGATTTGCCCGACAGTGTTCTCCTGCTATCCTCCACCTGCTTCCGTGCCTAAAATAATTGCTACCGAGGGGAAACATTTAGCTACAAATTGCTACCATTTGTACCAATAGCCAACCAATAGTTATCCCCTCGCAATTCGGTGGCTGTTGGTAAAAATGTTCTACCCCTTTACATCAAGGAGTAGCTTAACCACTTCCCGATGGCCGTACGAATATATGCGGCCGTTGGGATGCCCTGAATCTCTGACAGGGCGCATATATGCGTCCTGCTCTTTCCTCGTTCCCCGAGCGCGCAGCGGGGAACTTCTGTACTGGCCGTGTCCCCTGGACACAGCCAATCACAGATCGCGCTAAATAGCCAATCACAGCGGCTATTTACAGCGCAATCTGTGTGGCCAATGGGAGATGATCTCAAATGTAAACATATGAGATCATCTCTCATTGCCTGCTCTCTCTCCTCACACACAGACAGCGCGTGTGAGGAGAGAGAGAATCTGTAAGTGTTACAGGGTATCTTTCAACTATTACAGTGCCAAATCAGTGTCAACAAGGTTACAAAGTGCCCAATCAGTGCCCAGTGATACCTGTGCCACCAGTAACACTTGTGCCACCAGTGTCCACCTGTGCCACCATTGTCCACCTGTGCCACCATTGTCCACCTGTGCCACCAGTGCCCACCTGTGCCACCAGTGCCCACCTGTGCCACCAGTGCCCACATGTCGCCTCAGTGCTTATCAGTGCCCACCTGTGCCACGCCATCAGTGCCCACCTGTGCCACGTCATCAGTGCCCACCTGTGCCACCTTATCAGTGCCCACCTGTGCCACCTCATCAGTGCCCACCTGTGCCACCTCATCAGTGCCCACCTGTGCCGCAGATCATCGCACATCTGTCCTGCCTCATCTGAGCACATCAGTACCAATCTCATCAGTACCCATCTCAGTGCCATTTGTGCCGCCTCATCAGTGCCATCTGTGCCACCTCATCAGTGCCATCTGTGCCGTCTCATCAGTGCCATCTGTGCCACCTCATCAGTGCACATCTGTGCCACCTCATCAGTGCACATCTGTGCAATCAGTACACATCTGCTGCCTCATCGGTGTACATCTGTTCCGCCACCTCAGTACCCATCTCTGCCACCTCAGTACACATCTCTGCCACCTCAGTACCCATCTCTGCCACCTCAGTACCCATCTCTGCCACCATCTCTGCCTCCTCAGTACCCATCTCTTCCCACATCTGTGCCACACACCTGTGAAGTCGCCATGTCAAAACGTCTCTTTTCCTTAGAGCAGGTGTATCAAATTATTTCCGCGTCTGATGAGAGCAACTGGGAGCTCTCTTCTTCCGTTTCCCATTCTGATTCGGACGTAGACTATGAGCCAGTCTGCAGTAGTGGATCAGAGACAGGCTCAGAGGGGGAAGATAGTCAACCCGCCAAAAAAAGGCGCTCTGGTGAGGAGGCAGTGGCATCCACCAGCACCGTCATGCCATCCACCAGTACCGTCATGCCATCCACCAGTACCGTCATGCCATCTACCAGCACCGAAGTGCCATCCACCAGCACCGCAGTGCCTCTGCAACAAAGGCCAAGGATCCATGCAAGCCTTCCCTATGCCCTTCAGTACCCCTTGTGGCTTCCTCCAAATTCCGGAGAAGCCAACATTCCCCCTTTCACTGCCCAGCCAGGAGTCCAGGTGAACACGGACAATTTTTCCCCAATACATTTTTTTGATTTATTTTTTACTGAGGAACTGCTATCTAGCATTGTGGCCCAGTGCAATTTATATGCCCAACAATTTATCACCAACAATCCAACATCGTCTTATGCCCGTCCCTTCAATTGGAGAGACCGTACAGTGGAGGAGTTTTTTTTTTTTTTAGGCCTCACGTTTTGCATGGGACTCAACCCAAAAAATGAAAAGCATTCCTTTTGGTCAAAACGCCCCATTTACCACATGCCAATTTTCTTTGCAACAATGCCCAGAACCAGATATTTTATGATCATGAGGTTCCTCCACTTCAACGATAACACCCAGTGCCTTCCCCGAAATCACCCAAATTTTGACATGCTTTTCAAAATTCGCCCCTTATTAAATTATTTTTCAGAATTATTCCCCCAATTATATACCCCGGAACAAAACATATGTGTCGATGAGTCCCTCGTTAAATTTTGTGGCCGACTTAAAATAAAACAGTTTATCCCCAGCAAAAGGGCCCGCTATGGGGTGAAAGTTTATAAACTTTGTGAACGAGCCACAGGGTACCTGTATTCCTTCTTGGTCTACGAAGGGAAGGACACCCAGCTGAATCCCCCCAATTGCCCAGACTACTTGGGATCAAGTGGAAAAGTTGTCTGGCAACTAATCAACCCCCTCCTGGATAAAGGATATCACCTGTACGTGGACAACTTTTATACCTCTCTTCCCCTGTTCCACAACCTGCACCGGAAGCAGACCCCAGCATGTGGCACCGCCAGAAAGAACAGGAAAGGCTTTCCTCAAAGCCTTGTAAATCAAAAGCTGAAGAAAGGGGAATCGGCAAGTGTGCGCAACAAGGAGGTTCTGGCAGTGAAGTGGAGGGAGGGGTTATTTGGGGGGCATTTGTACTTTCCTGGCTTGTTAGGGTCTCAAGAAATGAGATAGGCCTTCAGTACATCAGGTGTGATCATTTGTGATATTTTTTTATGATTTGCACTATAGCTTGTAGTCTCTAAAACTTTCACACAGACCAAATAATTTCCAAAAATTTGGGGTTATTTTTTATCAAAGACATGTAGCAGTATAAATTTATGAATTTAAGAAGAAAAATTTATAATTTGCAAAATGTTATCACAGAAACTAAGAAAAAAACATTTTTTTTTTAAAATGTCGGTATTTTTTCATTAATAGCGCAAAAAATAAAAAACCCAGAGGTGATCAAATACCACCAAAAGAAAGCTCTATTTGTGGGAAAAAAATGACAAAAATTTCATTTGGTTACAGTGTTGTATGACTGAGTTATTGTCATTCAAAGTGTGAGAGCCCTGAAAGCTGAACATTGGTCTGGTCAGGAAGGTGTTTAAGTGCCCAGTAAGGAAGTGGTTAACTCAGCTACTATACTTTGGATGAAGATCAGTAATACAGGAGTGAGCCCAGCACTTTAGCAGTAAACCCAACACTATCAGCGAGACTAGCACTCCAGCAATGTGATCAGCACTTCAGCAATGGAACCAGCACTCAAGCAAGAGACTAGAATTCCAGCAGTGAGACCCACACTGCAGCAATGAGAATGGCACTCCAGCAATGAGACTAGCATTCTAACAATGAGACTAGAACTCCATCAGTGAGACCAGAACTCCAGCAATGAGACTAGCATTTCAGCAATAAGACCAGAACTCCAGCAGTGAGACCAGAACTCCAGCAGTGAGACCAGAACTCCAGCAGTGAGACCAGAACTCCAGCAGTGAGACCAGCACTCCAGCAGTGAGACCAGCACTCCAGCAGTAACAAAGAAAAGAAGGAGATGGGCAGCCGCACTCCAACACGATACCAAAAATGTAAAAAATGGTGCCTTTAATACCAGTAAAAAAAATGACACTCCACAGCAATAAAAAAGCAAACAGTGGGGTAACAATGCTGAGCATTGTTATTGCCTTGTGCATTGCCCGCACCCACTGGGTTTTTGGATCGTAACTACCACTGGGGAGCTCCTGTCTTGAGCGGCGTCTCTTTCTTCAGCACTCCAGCAGTGCGACCAGGACTCCAGCAGTGAGACCAGGACTCCAGCAGTGAGACCAGCACTCCAGCAGTGAGACCAGCACTCCAGCAGTGAGACCAGAACTCCAGCAGTGAGACCAGAACTCCAGCAGTGAGACCAGAACTCCAGCAGTGAGACCAGAACTCCAGCAATGAGACCAGAACTCCAGGAATGAGACTAGCATTCCAGCAATAAGACCAGAACTCCAGGAATGAGACTAGCATTCCAGCAATAAGACCAGAACTCCAGCAATAATACCAGCATTCCAGCAATAACAGCAGAACTCCAGCAATAAAACCAGCATTCCAGCAATGAGACCAGCATTCCAGCAATGAGACCAGAACTCCAGCAATAAAACCAGCATTCCATCAATGAGACCAGAACTCCAGCAATGATACCGGCATTCCAGCAATAACACCAGAACTCCAGAAATAACACCAAAACTCCAGCAATAAAACCAGCATTCCATCAATGAGACCAGAACTCCAGCAATAATACCAGCATTCCAGCAATGAGACCAGAACTCCAGCAATAATACCAGCATTCCAGCAATGAGACCAGAACTCCAGCAATAAAACCAGCATTCCAGCAATGAGACCAGCATTCCAGCAATGAGACCAGAACTCCAGCAATAAAACCAGCATTCCATCAATGAGACCAGAACTCCAGCAATGATACCAGCATTCCAGCAATAACACCAGAACTCCAGAAATAACACCAAAACTCCAGCAATAAAACCAGCATTCCATCAATGAGACCAGAACTCCAGCAATAATACCAGCATTCCAGCAATAACAGCAGAACTCCAGCAATGAGACCAGCATTCCAGCAATGAGACCAGCATTCCAGCAATGAGACCAGAACTCCAGCAATAAAACCAGCATTCCAGCAATGAGACCAGCATTCCAGCAATGAGACCAGCATTCCAGCAATGAGACCAGAACTCCAGCAATAATACCAGCATTCCAGCAATAACAGCAGAACTCCAGCAATGAGACCATCATTCCAGCATTGAGACCAGCATTCCAGCAATGAGACCATCATTCCAGCATTGAGACCAGCATTCCAGCAATGAGACCAGAACTCCAGCAATGAGACCAACTCTTCATCACCAGTGAGACCAACACTCCAGCAGCAAGACTAGCTCTTCAGCAATGACACCAGCGCTCCAGCAGTGACAATAAAAACTCCAGGAGTGACAACATTGTAATCAACACTCAAGATTAATACATACAATGTGTAGAATACAACCTTTGACATTGATAGTGAATAGGAGGTTCACCATTTGTTCATAATAAAATGTATATAAACCAAAAGTTTGGATAGAGTATAGAATAGTTAAAACACCTGTTAGATTTTTCCCCATCTTTGTTTCATTAGTGAGATGTACCCTCTCACTAATGATACAATGTAAGGGAAATCCTCTCTATGACTGTTCTGATTGGGACAAGTGTCCCCGTTTAAAGATTTCACCCCTTTTCCTATTCTGATGATAATAATAAATTATTTTTTTCCTCACTTCAGTCTTAGTGAAAATGGTTATTTTACCTGAGTAGGTAAACAGGCGGCAAAAACAATTTGCCAGGTTTGCTAACCCATCCCTATTCCATGCATAGAGTAGAACTAAAGACAAAACTTTTTTTTTTTAGTTTTGGATAGTGGAAAGGAATTAGAACATCTGTCAGTTTTTATTGCTGTCTGGGTCCTCATTAAAGTGGATGTAAACCCCCCCCAAAAAAAAATGTTGATGTCACAATGTAGAGTATAAGATTTCCTATCATCTGTGCCCAGTCTTGCCACACAGAGTTAATCCAGCTCTGAGTAATCCTCTTTCAATGTTCAGTAAAATGAACAGCCTTCCAGATAAAAACCTGCCTAAATAAAAAGTCAGTTTTCTCTCTTCTTGCTTTGAGTGACAGGTTATTTCCATATCTAGCTTGAACATGTTTATCATATGTTATGTTATGTTTATCATAACATGAGGTATAAAAAGTGAGAAATCCACCCCTTCCCCACATAACACATCATAGTAATATACAATGAACTTTGGATCGCCTTATGTTATGATAAACAAAACATAACATATGATAAACATGTCCAAGCTAGATATGTAAATAACCTGTCACTGAAAGCAAAAACAGAGAAACGGACTTTATAATTTGGCAAGTTTTTATCTGGAATTCTGTTAATTTGCACTGAACACTGAACATTAAAAGAGGATTACTCAGCGCTGGATTACCTCTGTGTGGCAAGACTGGGCACAGATGATAGGAAATCTAAAATTTTGGGGGGTTTACATATACTTTAAAGCTTTTATAGGATTTTAGTCATTACGTTTCAATCTACTTTAATGCAATAACAAACACTTTTGGGGGTTTACATCCACTTTAAATAGATTCACCCTCTCTATTTGTCCTGTTTACCATTATATTGAAAATTGATAGTAAAAGTAACATTTTGTTTTGTCCCAAGAAAAGTAATAGAGGGGAAATCTTCCAATGGGGACACACCTAATGCCCCTCCCTTACTGTATCCAAAAAAAAAAACGTTTTTAAAGTTTAACAAAAAGTTCTGGCTGCAGATGGTCACAAACAATAAATAGTTCCAAAACTTGTCTAAGAAGCTCACTTTTCCTCAGGCCACAAAAAAATTATGCTAAAAAATTGCTCAAAATAAATGCCCCCTACAGAGAAGATCCTGCAAAATCCTATACTTCTCGGAGTGACAATGATCTGGTACGCCACTTTACTTAGTGGTTTGACCTGGCAACCTTTATGTCTTTGACGCTCCCAGAAGTGTTAACTCTTGAAATTTCATTCTGAGTGTTTCCCTCAGTACTTATTTATTAAAATGAGTAATTTCCAAGTATTCATTTATATATAAAAAAAAGAATGGATCTTTTTAAAATCTGTAAACGCAGCACTGGTGAATGAATGCATACAGACCTGTATATCATAAATATCTTGTTCAGCCTACTTTCTAAATGATATGATGGAATGGTGCAATACTGACATCTGCCTGTGATCTGTGGTATGACAGTATAAACTAAACTGCCTAGATTTGGTCTATTTGTAGTCAATGTATAAAGAAACATTGGGCTTGATTTACTAAGCCCTGGTTCACACTGGGCTGCGGGAGTGAAATCGCGCGATTTCAGCTGAACTCGCGCGATTTCACTCCCTCTGGCAGTTCCGATTTCGGCGCGATTTAGGAGACATTTGTGCAGGGTTCTGCACAGATGTCAATGTAAATCGCGTCCTGAAATCGCAAAAAGTAGTACAGGAACTACTTTTTGAAATCAGTGCAGCGCCGATTAGGACGGTGTCATTGCCAGCAATTGCCGCCGATTTGAGATGCGATTTCACATGTGAAATCGCATCTCAAATCGAACTAAATCGTACCCAGTGTGAACCTGGGCTTATGGCCCATACACACGATCCGAATATCGGACGAAAACGATCGTCCGATGATGGATCGTACGATTTTCGGATCGTGTGTACACTACTTTCGACAGCCGATCACGACCGTTCATCCGATTAAATTCGATCGGACAAGCGCGAAAATTTTTCCCGTCCGATGTCCGATCGTCCGATTTTCGTTTAGTCAGTACAGCCGTCGTCCGACAATACAATACAAATACATTACAACACGTGACATCACTTCCGATCGTTTTTTTCTATCGTACGATAATTTTCGTGAGTTTAAAAACCTATTTTATTTTACTCGCGATTATTAAGCGAAAAAAGTCGTACGATCCGTCGGCCGATATTCGGATCGTGTGTATGGGCCATAAGGCTGAGTGCAAAATCTAGTGCAGCTGTGAATAGAAACCAATTAGCTTCCAGGGTTTATTTTTTTTTTTTTAATTGAAGCCTAATTGAACAAGCTAAAAGGTAAAAGTCACCGTGCACCGTGCACCTGACTTTGCACTCTCCAGTTCAAGTAAATCAACCCCATTGCATCTGTAAATATTGTTTTTGCATTGCCATTTGCCATAGCTTTAACTTCTGTGAAATAATGATTTTCAATAATTCAGAACGTTATGAAGCAATATAGTATATAGTATTTATATTCTATTTTTCTTATCTATTCTTCTAATATAAAATATCGCATTGTCCACCCTACTGAATGAATGAATGAATGAAAACTTATATAGCGCGGCACATGCGAACTGAATCGCCTCTGGGCGCTTGTTGTTCCTGTCTCCTTTGATATCAAAAGAGAAAAGTCTTGACCTTTTTCCTAAATGCTAGGTGGTTCTCCTCCAACCGAATGCTGGTTGGTAAAGCGTTCCATAGTCTGGGACCTTGGACCGCGAATCTTCTTTCTCCTTTGGACTTGAAGTTGGCTTTCGGAACCTGGAGTAGGTTCTGATTTGTGGATCGCAAAACGCGATTGGGATTATGCGCTTTTATTAATTTGCATAAGTAAAGGGGGGCATTCCCATGGACACATCTATGCGTAAGACAGAGAGCTTTAAAAGCAATTCTGTCTTTAACTGGTAGCCAATGAAGGGCTCTCAGTGAAGGTGAGATGGATTCCCAGGGTTTTTTCCCAGTCACAAGTCTGGCGGCCGTATTCTGAACGACTTGCAGGCGAGCGATTTGGTACTTGGGGAGGCCGAGGTAAAGGGCATTTGCATAATCCAGCCTGGAGTTTACAATTGCTCCCACCCCGACGACCGCTCTAAATCTTCTTTAGGGATGAACGGAGTGAGTCTGCGTAGTAGGCGCAGCAGATGGTGAGATCCGCTGACTACTGACCCTATTTGTGCGTCCATTGTCATAAAGGAGTCAAAAATGACCCCTAGGCTTTTGACTTTGGCGCTAGGGGTGATGAGCTTGCCCAGAATAGGCGGGGGGGTCCATACTGTTGAAGGTTGATTCCTACGCTTGGCGTGAAACAGAAGAAGTTCTGTTTTCGCTCCATTGAGTTTAAGATAACTCTTTGTCATCCAGTCCTCTATCAAAGAGAGGCATGTCTCTAGATTGAGGTGGTGATCCTGTCTGTTGCAGATGCGGAAATACAGTTGCGTATCATCTGCATATGAGTGGTAGAGCAGTTTTTGGCTGCTGATAATCTCAAAAAGAGGACGAAGGTAGATGTTAAACAGCACTGGTGACAGAGGCGATCCTTGAGGGACTCCGCATGTTACTGTGCGTTTTTCTGACGTAAAAGGTCCTAACTTTACTGTTTGCGATCGGTTTTCCAGAAAAGAGGAGAACCAAGATAAGTCGCCTTCTGCGACTCTGGCTACTTCAGCAAGCCGAGTCAGTAACAGTTTGTGGTCTACAGTGTCGAAAGCTGCACTTAGGTCCAACAGAACTAGAAGACAAGATTCTCCTTCGTCTGCGGACTGGAGAACATCGTCCCATACTTTCAGCAATGCTGTTTCCGTCCCGTGTCCGGGACGGAAGCCTGATTGCAATGGGTCAAGTAGCTTGTAGGTATCTAGATGCTGTTGCAGCTGTTGTACCACTACTTTCTCCATTATCTTAGAGAGTACGTTGAGGGTTGTTATGGGACGGCGGTGGAGTGGGTCCTTGGGGTCCAGGGAGGGTTTCTTCAGGATGGGTTGGATTATACCCTCTTTCAACTGTGTGGGCACTTTGCCCTCCAGAAAAGACTGGTTGATAAACTGCGTGATGGGAGGAGCCAGGATGTAGGCGCATTCCTTCAGCAGTTTTGTGGGAATAATGTCATTCGGCGCTGTGCCATTACGCAGAGTACAAATGACATTCTTAGTGGTCTCGATGGAGATGGGTTCCAGGGTAAACTTACCTGATAACGGAGCATTACTAAGGGTGCTGTGTGAGAGGCTACAGGGAGGGCTGAGGGGGGAATTGTTTTGCTGAATGCTTTCACGGATTGCTTCGATTTTATTAATGAAGCAATCCGATAGTTCATTGCAAAATTCTTGTGTGTCCGAACTGGGGGCTTTGATGCATTCTGGTTCCATGGTCTGAGTGACCATCTTGAAGAGTTCGCGGGGGCGGTTAATGGCACCGTTGATAGCCTCCGAAAAATAATTTTTCTTGGCTTGGAAAATTCCTTTGTGGTATTTTCTTGTGGTCGCCTTGTAGATGGATAGGTTTAGGTCTGAAGAACATCTTTTCCAGGCAGATTCTGCCCTTCTGCGTTCTTGCTTCAGTAACGACAGCTGGTTGTTAAACCAGCTGCGGTTGTTTTTCCGGATGCGGGTACTTCGTTTCGGCGCTACCAAGTCAGCTGACTGTAGCATGGCCGAGTTAATGGCTTCCAATGTTTCAACGGCCGTTTGATGCGGCTGAGTTGTTTCTATCTTTTTCCTTAAAGTTGTTTTGAAGAGTTCCGAGTGGAGCTTCTTCTGGCATCTAGTCCAGTGTATTGTCACTGGATTTGATGTTTTTGTTGCAGGGGGGATGGTGGAAATCCTGAATATAATTGCATGGTGATCTGTCCATGGCAACTTTTCATTTTCCCAAATCTTTATTTCCAGAGCTTGTCTGAAGATAAGATCAAGTGTGTGACCTGAAGCATGTGTGGGCCCACATACTAATTGCTGCAATCCCAAACCTTCCAGGTGGTCAATACAGGCGTCGGCAATGGGGTCTAGTGAGGAGTTTGCCCAGAGATTGAAATCCCCGAGCAGCAAAAGATGTTTGCTGATGAGGGTATAAGTGGAGAAAAAATCCGTCCAAGATGATAGCAGCTGCGATTTTGGGCCGGGCGGCCTATAGCAGAGCAGAACGTGGATGGTCTCCTTTGTATTTGCTTGCAGTTGCAGAGTAAGGGTTTCCATGAATGGAAGAGGGTTTTGGCGGACTGGTTTGGTGATCCTAAGATGAGTCTTGTGGATCACCGCCAGGCCGCCTCCTCTTTGCCCTATTCTGTTTTCCGTTATAATACGGTAGTTTTCTGGCACCAATTCTCCTAGAATGGTGTTACAGTCGGCTGTGAGCCAGCTCTCTGTAATAAAGAGGCAGTCTAGATCCTTTTGTTGAATAAAGTCGCGGATTTCTAGTCGGTGTTTTACTGCCGATCTTGTGTTGATCAGAGCACACGATATGTGCTTGGGCTGGGGTAAATGGCTGAAATGTCTGACCGTCGATCTATGATCGATTCTCAATAGTCGCTCAGTTCTTAGGGCCTTTTTGGTGATGGCTGGCAGTATTGCGGCGTATTGCCTCAAACTCCAAATGGTATCGGCAGAATATTGCCGACATACCATGATCGCCACTACACCGGGGGGGGGGGTTTGGGGCAGTGGGGAGCTTGGTCCAGAGGAAGGCGAAAAAACCCTGTCAGAGCTCGGCCAATATGCTCCGGTAGGGAAAAAAATTCCTTCCTGACCCCTGTAAGAGGCGATCGGTTAACCCCTGGATCAAGCTACTGTGTGTTGGGACGAAGAGGGGGGGGGGCTGGGGCTGAGAGGGAGAACTTGTTGCTGGTCTGGTGGCTGCCTGCTCAGGGATGAGGGCTGGCAGGGGGTTTACTGAATAATCTGGGCTGTATGGGTGAAGGGTGAAGGGTGAGCAACAGGGCCGGGTAACTGTCCTTCAGGGATCAGGGGGAGGTTTGCCTGGGAGCAGGGTGAGGACCCTGAAACGTGGGGAGCGGCGCGCCGTTAGGCCGCAAGTGAAGCCGCGGTCTTTCCTAGACCGCGGCCCCGCGATTCAGGACGGCCTGGCGCGGTGCTCCCGAATGAGCCCTGAAAACGGCGGAAATTTCCGCGAGGTGGTGGCGGGAGGTGGCGGGAGGGGGCCCTTGTCTGCCTCCTGGGATCGAGTGCTGCGGCTTGTCCTGAAAAGGACGGCCGCCCACAGTGCCAGGGAGACAGGTAGAGCTAACCTTCCAAAGGAGGGGAGGAATGCTGGAGAGAGGCTGGAAACCGGACGCTGGAAGCTGGAGGGGAGGCCAGGTTCGGAAGCAGGCTGGAGCTGGAGCAGGAGCTGGGGGAGGGCTGGGCTGGGAGAACCCTGCCTGCCTGACTACCTGCTACGCCTGCCTGGAGCTATGACTCACCCGTTCCTACTCCTAGGAACGAGCGCCGCTTGTAGCTCCTGCTGCTAATCCTCCTACCTCACTGACTGACTTGTAACATTGAATACAGGTGGTGCTAGGAGGTTACAGCATATTATCAAGGAATATATATATATATATATATATATATATATATATATATATATATATATATAATACAGTACAGACCAAAAGTTTGGACACACCTTCTCATTCCAAGAGTTTTCTTTATTTTCATGACTATGAAAATTGTAGATTCACACTGAAGGCATCAAAACTATAAATTAACACATGTGGAATTATATACATAACAAAAAAGTGTAAAACAACTGAAAATATATGTCATATTCTAGGTTCTTCAAAGTAGCCACCTTTTGCTTTGATTACTGCTTTGCACACTCTTGGCATTCTCTTGATGAGCTTCAAGAGGTAGTCACCTGAAATGGTCTTCCAACAGTCTTGAAGGAATTCCCAGAGATGCTTAGCACTTGTTGGCCCTTTTGACTTCACTCTGCAGTCCAGCTCACCCCAAACCATCTCGATTGGGTTCAGGTCCGGTGACTGTGGAGGCCAGGTCATCTGGTGCAGCACCCCATCACTCTCCTTCTTGGTCAAATAGTCCTTACACAGCCTGGAGGTGTGTTTGGGGTCATTGTCCTGTTGAAAAATAAATGATGGTCCAACTCAACGCAAACCGGATGGAATAGCATGCCACTGCAAGATGCTGTGGTAGCCATGCTGGTTCAGTATTCCTTCAATTTTGAATAAATCCCCAACAGTGTCACCAGCAAAGCACCCCCACACCATCACACCTTCTCCTCCATGCTTCACGGTGGGAACCAGGCATGTAGAGTCCATCCGTTCACCTTTTCTTCGTCGCACAAAGACACGGTGGTTGGAACCAAAGATCTCAAATTTAGACTCATCAGACCAAAGCACAGATTTCCACTGGTCTAATGTCCATTCCTTGTGTTTTTTAGCCCAAACAAGTCTCTTCTACTTGTTGCCTTTCTTTAGCAGTGGTTTCCTAGCAGATATTCTACCATGATTCACACAGTCTCCTCTTAACAGTTGTTCTAGAGATGTGTCTGCTGCCAAGGGTGGCTACTTTGAAGAACCTAGAATATGACTCTACAATTTTTATAGTCATGAAAATAAAGAGAACTCTTGGAATGAGAAGGTGTGTCCAAACTAATGGTCTGTACTGTATAACATATATATATATATATATATTATATATATATATATATATATATATATATATATATATATCAGTGATAATATACAGTATTTATATTATATATTAATATATTTATAATATACAGTATATCACCAGGGAACTTGTGATTTGTTCATATTTGTGGCAGCCCTTGCTGCCCTTCTGAAAAGTGATCCGTAGTGACAGAAGCAATAAGTCACCTACTTACTGCCTGTTTTAACCATAAAAAATGCTGCCCCACCACAATGGTTTGCACACAGTTGCAGAGAGGTAGGAGTGTGGCCCATTTGCTTGAATAGTTCACATTTGTTGGTGATACCACTTACCAAATGCAACATGCCATTTAATTCTTGGTGTGGCCCTGAAGCAAAGCACCAGGGCCATGGTTTGCGTTTAGGGTTGCCACCTGTCTGGGATTTACCCGAACAGTTCAGGTTTGAAATCATGCATCCAGGTTTCAGACTGCCTGAAACCCAGACACATTATTCAGCCTGGACTATGGCTTCCAGATGCATCTGGATAAGAGGTTCTGACTGCCAAGGGGGTGAGTGAGCTCACCACCCATCCCTGTCTGTGACTGACGTCTCCCCCCTTCTCTCTCCTGCCCCTGAGTGAGTACATTAAGGTAACTCAGGTTTCTCAGAGCACCCCTTACATCAGAGTTCCCCTTTACACTAGAGCCCACAGTGTTCCCCCCTTACATCAGAGTCCTCTCCATACATCAGAGTTCTCAGTGTTCCCCCTTAAATCAGGGTCCCCAGAGCATCCCTTATGTTAGAGTCCCCAGAGTTCTCCCTTACATAAGAGTCTGCAGAGTCTCCCCTTACAGTGAAAGGGAACTCTGCGAGTTCAGATGTAAAAGGGGAACTCTGTGGACTCTGATGTAAAGGGGGACTCTTGCTATTAACTTAATATGATTAGAAATGTTATTTAATAGCAAAATACATGTATAGTTTATACTATAAAAAAAATTGCTGTGTGCCGCTAAAGTGTTCGGGTTTTATTCAAGAAAGGGTGGCAACCCTACTTGCGTTACATCCCAGAGCGGCTTGCATCTGCTTGCCAAAGCACGTGTAAATGAGCCCTTAGCTTTAAAAAATAAAAAAATTGATGACTGGTCATACTCTTGGTTGATCTAGCTGCTACAAAAATGCACTAGTTCATAGCTACAATATTATCTGCACAAGCATCATTTTTTTTTTTTTTTTACTCCATTGTTCTCACTATACACGTCATCACTGCCTACCCAACTATTTGGGTTCTGAAAGGATGTGGCTTAGTAAAATCATCATGATTTATTCAAAATGCAGGTGGAAGTGTGGTGCAGAGCTTTTAGAGGTCCGGTTTCACTGGTTTCTACTATAGATTAGAAACAAAGGCCCAGATTCAGAGAGCCATTACGCCTGTCTAACTGGTGTTAGACAGGAGTAATTTCAAATTTCGTGCGCCGTATCACTAGTTTGAATCCTCAAACCATGATACGGCGGCTTCGGGCTTCGATCCGAGAGGCTTACGTCTTCGTAAGCCTTCGGATCTACGCTGTGATATTTTTGCGGCCGCTGGGAGGAGTCCGCGTCGTTTTCAGCGTCGGGATATGCAAATGACTTTTTACGGCGATCCACGAAGATACGAGCGGTCTTCGCAATCGCTTTTGTCTATTTTTTTCTACGTACTGTTAGACCAGCTTTTTGCTGGTCTAACGGTGCGTAGCCCATGTTAAGTATGGCCGTCGTTCCCGCGTCGAATTTAATTTTTTTTTTTTACGTAACTCGTTCGGGAATAGGAATGTCCGTAAACGACGCTACTCAAGAAAAAATGACGTAACGACGTGATTTCGCGCAATGGACGGCGGGAAATTTCTGAACGGAGCATGCGCAGTTCGATCGCTGCGGGAACGCGCCTATTTTAAATGCTTCACGCCCCCTACTCGCGTAGATGGCTTGCACCGGGAGAAATACACTACGCCGCCGTATTTCTTGTATGTGAATCTGGGCCAAAGTAAATGTTTTAATCGACTATTTGCAGTGTGCTATTTAGTTATCCAATGGAATTTACAACTGTTTTTGATTTGCTAGTATGTGATACTGTGCTAAACCTTTGTAGAATATAAAGAAGGGATCTTTAGACAGGTATCCATGGGCTCCAGGACCGTCTTTAATGTTGATTGGACCCTGGGCCAAAAAATTATTGGGTACCCACCATGCAACTTTGTCCTCCACCTGCTCTGAGACATACAATGAGTATCACTAAAAATCAGTTTACTGTATCAGATCAGGCAGTGGTTGCGATTGGTTGCCAGAAGTTACAGCATATCATTACCGCTTTCTGACTGGATGCTAGAGGTTACAGCACACGATTTCTTCTTGTTGATTGGTTGCCAGAGATTACCGTACAGTAATACTGCTTGATTGGTTGCTAGAGTTTGCAGTACATCATCTCTTCACTGCAGGGGCATGATATACATATAAATGCCGCCTTTATTTACATATGAATGCTGCCGGCCTTAGCTATTAACATATGAATGCTGTCACTATTTACATTTAAATGATCCCATTATTTACATGTAAATAGCCATCATTCATATGTAAACACAGGGCCGCATTCAGATACAAAAATGTATCTTTCCGACGGCGTAGCGTATGGTGTTTGCGCTACGCCGCCGCAAATATTATGGGCAAGTGCCTTATTCAGAAAGCACTTGCTCCATAATATGCGGCGGCGTAGCGTAAAGTGCACGACGGAAGACCGCGCAATTCAAATTTCTGAAGTGGGGGCGTGATTCATGTAAATGAATCATGACCCCACGTAATTGACGTTTTTTTTGGACGGCGCATGCGCCGTCCGTGGACGTTCCCAGTGCGCATGCGCGAAATCACGTCACTTTTTGTCAATGTAAACGACGTGAACGTAACTAACGTCGAGCCCCATTCCCGAACAATTTACGCAAACGACGTAACGACTTAACCAGCGTACAATTCGACGCTGTCCCGACGTCCATACTTAACTCCTATAGCAGGGGTAACCTTACGCCGCTATAACGCTAATGCAAACAACATAAACTACGACGCGCAGCCGCAGGTACGTTCGGGAATCAGCATTAATAGCTAATTTGCATATTTTACGCGTAAACCGCCGTAAGCGCCACCTAGCGGCCAGCGTAAATATGCAACTAAGATACGACGGTGTAAGCGACTTATGCCGCTCGTATCTTAGAAGAAATCCGGTGTATCTTCTTTTCTGAATAGCAAAAAAAGATACGCCGGCTATTCTTAGTATTTACGCAGCGTATTTCTTGATATGCTGACGTAAATTCTTTCTGAATCGGGCCCAGGGTCTGCAGGTGAGTCATCTGTACACAACAATAGGGCAAAACTGGGCAGCATTAGTAGCCGAACTGAGAAATCAGGACACAGCAAAGGACTAAAAACTTCAAAGGACAAGGGAATTTAAACTGGCATAGTTTGCAAGTATGAGGCAGCTGCTTTGGACCCCACAACAATGACAGGGCCCAGGGAAGCTTCCCCTTTTGCCCTGCCTTAAAGACAGCCCCGATGGGCTCCAAAGATAATCACCTTTGAATACTATTACTTAGTGGTATCCTTCTCACTGTTGCAATTTATTTATTTTCTCTTCTTGAACAGTTAAGGTCATCATACTTATTAGAAACCAATAAAATGGCAAGCAGAATCGCACAGATTGAGAGACCTTCAGCTAATATCTATGAGCACCATTAGATGTTATGCTAGAAAGTTATGATCTGGGAAGATTCCACAATCCATACACTGCTTCTCATGTTATAACCCAGTGATGGCGAACCTTGGCACCCCAGATGTTTTGGAACTACATTTCCCATGATGCTCAACTACACTGCAGAGTGCATGAGCATCATGGGAAATGTAGTTCCAAAACATCTGGAGTGCCAAGGTTCGCCATCACTGTTATAACCCATCCATGGGCATTCAGAGATGGGAAAAAAGCAAATGGTAAAAGTCTTTTAAAGCACTGCCAAATTAATTGATCATATTGGCTGCAAGAATATTAATGTTGCTTTTTTTAATGTAATTTTGACAGTATAATTACAGTACTAATTTTAGTTGTGGTAATGATAGATTTTGCAAGTAGCAAACATTCTGACATTAAGGCCGGGTTCACACCTATGCAAATTGGTTGCGGCTTAAACCACATCCAATTTGCATAACATTATAAAATACATTGGGCCAGATTCTCAAAAGAATTACGCCGGTGTATCTACACATACACCGGCGTAATTCGAAAATCCCGCCGGCGTATCATTGTTTTGTATTCTCAAAACAAGATACGCCGGAATTAGGCTAGGATCCGACTTGCGTAAGTCACTTACACCGTCGGATCCTAAGTGCAATATTACGCGGGCCGCTAGGTGGCGTTTACGTAGATTTCAGCGTCTAATATGCAAATGAGCCGATACGCCGATTCCCGAAAGTTTTTGCTCTGCTTTGCCGTAGTTTACGTCGTTTCCGTAAGTGTAAGGTTACCCCTGCTATATGAGGGGTAACCTTACGTTAGTCCGCCGTATACCGTGTTAAGTATGGCCGTCGGGACAGCGTCGGGTTTTTCCATAGTTTACGTCGTTTACGTAACTCGTCGCTAATAGGCCTGTACGTTAATTACGTTCACGTCGCAACCAATGTATTTGCGGTGTACTACGGAGCATGCGTACTTGGCTACGTTTAAGGCGACGCATGTGCAGTTCGTTCGGCACAGGGGCACGCTTAATTTAAATACAAGCCGCCCCCTTTGAATTACGTCCTTACGCTGGGCCATTTACACTACGCCGCCGCAAATTACGGAGCAAGTGCTTGGAGAATACGGCACTTGCTCCAGTACGTTGCGGCGGCGTAGTGTAAATGGCTTACGCTACGCCGCCACGGATTCTACGAGAATCTGGCCCATTGTTTTCAATGAGGCTGGTTCACATATGTGTGATGCATTCGCACTGCGCATTGCCGAAAAAACGTGTACGTTTTCTAGGCATTGCAGTGCGGCTCAGGTGCAAATTCTGGCCCATTATCTTCTATGGGTATGCATCTGATTCGCACATGTGTTCATTTCTCTTCAGGATTTCTCTCATTCAGATCAATACACTTCCCCCCTCCCCCTCCCCTCTTCCAGGTCTTCAAATTTGCATCTAAAATGGAGCTGATCTGCTGAACAGTTGTCTTATCTCTCTGCAGAGATAAGAGAGCTGAAATTCGCACCGCACAAGTGTGAATCCGGCCTAAGAGTTAAAGGGGATTTCCACCCACAATTTCACTTTTTAAATATAAATACCCGTGTAATACACAAGCTTAATGTATTCTAGTAAAGTTAGTCTGTAAACTAAGGTCCGTTTTGTTAGGTTGTTACAGCATTTAGTTTATAATCTAGAAATAGACCGTGGCCATCTTAAGTGTGGGCATCATGAAGCCAGACTGTATGACTTCCTGGATTTCAGCTTTGCATATCTCGCACATGCTCAGTGCTGCACAAGCAATGTAATAGGTTTCAGTCAGGTTTGCAAGGACTACTGGGAAACATGATGCCTATCCCAGAAACCCTTGCAAATAGCCTTGTGACTTAATAGCCTAGGCTAATAAGGAGGAAGAAGTAATGAAGGACTACAAAATAAAGGTATTTACAAGCAACAAAATAAATAAAAATTGTCCATTCTGAACACTATGAGATTAGGGCATGCAGCACAGACAAACATACAAAAATGGGTGGAACTCCACTTTAAGATTAGAGTTTTGTTTAATATTATTGGTTACATTCAGGTTGGGGGATAGGATTATGTGTTAGATTACAGGCTTGGTTGAGCACTTAGATTGATGTTTAGGGTCAGATGTTAGATGGGCTTGGGTTAAGGGTTTGTCTGAGTTTAACAGCAACCATTACTGAAAGGAATACAGTATGAAGGCTTCCATTGCCAAACTATTTCTGACAATGCTAGTTACCATGACAGCCAGGCAACTGTTCAAAAGAATAAGAATTCAGAAATGACAGCCTACATATTTCTAAAAGTATAAGTTTACTTTAAATGAGGTTTAGATTAGGATTTGAGGTGTCAGAAATAGTTTTGTATCAAGACACATTATTATTTTTTTTAGCTGAAAATGAATGTACTGCTGCCATGAGAACATTGCATGTGATTGTGGTTGGACCACTTAGAGTACAAATATCAATTCACCAGTCATTATGTAATACTACACATAACATATGTAAAAGGACAGGCTAGAATTTGAGATCTGTGGGGTCTCAGGTCACTCTAGTTGGCCATAGACATATGGACATAGAGAAGAGCTGGTAATGCATGCGCAATAAAACTATCTTACAATCTCTTGTGGGCAAATCACAAATCTAAAGGGGGGGGGGTCGGGGGATAAAGGTAAAAGGTGTCTTTGCTGAATTTATCCTCACAACACTCACTACACTGGGCAATTAAATGAAAGCAGAGGTGTATCTAGTTAAAATGGCACCCATGGCAAGCACTGAAACTGCGCCCCTGTCAAAACATTTGAAACCCATCTTTCAGATAACCAGGGACAGGAAGGGACACTGGGGACAGAGAGGGATGCAGTGCGACAAGGCAGAGAGGGATGCTGGGGACAGAGAAGGAAGCCAGGGACAGGGAGGGTCACAGTGCGACAAGGACAGAGAGGGACGCTGGGGACAGAGAAGGAAGCCAGGGACAGGGAGGGACACAGTGCGACAAGGACAGAGAGGGACGCTGGGGACAGAGAAGGAAGCCAGGGACAGGGAGGGACACAGTGCGACAAGGGCAAAGAGGGACGCTGGGGACAGAGAAGGAAGCCAGGGACAGGGAGGGACACAGTGCGACAAGGGCAAAGAGGGACGCTGGGGACAGAGAAGGAAGCCAGGGACAGGGAGCGACACAGTGCGACAAGGGCAGAGAGGGACGCTGAGGACAGAGAAGGTAGCCTGGGACAGGGAGGGACACAGTCCAACAAGGGCAGAGAGGGACACCGGGGACAGACAGAGGGACGCAGTGTTATGAGGACAGAGAGGGGTGCAGTGTGAACAGGGGACACAGGGGGATGCCAGTGAGGGGACACTGCATGGGGGTGGGGACACCGTGGGGGGACCAAGAGAGTATCATGGGGCCTACTGCAGTCCTGTTGGAGATCAGGCCCCCTACATCTGTACTGGCTGCCGATGGTGGCGGCCCTAATGTCTCTAGACTCCTTTAAAAAATAAAGCCTCACCTAATGCCTGTAATAATAAGACCTCTCATGGCACGCTGCTCCCCGCAAGCCCCTCCTCTCTTCTTGTCCATCCCGGGTGATGTAATGTACAGTACAAGAACCTGGGGTGGATGGGAGGGAAGGAGGGGCCGGTGGGGAGCAGTGCGACGTGAAAGGTCCTATTACAGCCGCTGCCCATGCTAGACTGTATGCATTCCAGTCTTGCAGTGCCTTTTATGGGCCCCCCACACCTGGTGGCACAGTGGCAGTGTTTGATAGGCACAGTGGCAACGTTTGATGGACACAGTGACAGCGTTTGATGGGCACAGTCACAACGTTTGATGGGCACAGTGGCAGCGTTTTATTACAGTGTCAGAGTTTGATGGCACAGTGGCAGCGTTTGATGGCACAGTTGCCGTGTTTGATGGGCACAGTGGCAGCATTTGATGGGCACATTCACCGCATTTGTTGCAGCGTTTGGCACAGTGGCAGCGTTTGGGCACAGTGGCAGCATGTGATGGGCACAGTCACAGCATTTGATGGGCACAGTCACAGCATTTGATGGCCACAGTGGCAACGTTTGATGGCCACAGTGGCAGGGTTTGATGGGCACAGTCACAGCATTTGATGGGCACAGTGCAAGCATTTGATGGCACAGTGTCAGTGTTTGAAGGGGTACAATGGCAGAATTTGATGGGCACAGTGCAAGCATTTGATGGCACAGTGTCAGTGTTTGATGGGTACAATGGCAGAATTTGATGGGCACAGTTACAGCATTTGATGGCCACAGTCGCAGCGTTTGGCACAGTGTCAGCTTTTGATGGAACAGGGGCAGCATTTAATGGCACAGTGGCAGCGTTTGATGGGCACAGTGGCAGCATTTGATGGGCGCAGTCACAGCATTTGATGGGCACAGTGGCACCGTTTGATGGCACAGTGGCAGCGTTTGATGGCACAGTGGCAGCATTTGATAGCACCGTGGCTGCGTTTGATGGCACAGTGTCAGTGTTTGATGGCACAGTGGCAGCATTTGATAGCACAGTGGCTGCGTTTGATGGGGGTTTTTTTTTAGTTTGTTTGCGCCCCCAAAAATGTTTTAGCACCAGCCACCACTGCCAGCCATGGAAACAAAATTTGGAGTTAAAGAGAAGCCATTTACTGGTGCAATCTTTATAAGATTTATTTGTGTACACCCAGCACAATAGCTAATGCTGCAGCTGCTGCACACTATCATGGGTATAATACATTATGAAGATTGCACCAGGAAAGGGATTCCCTTTAAAGTAGAACTCTGGGGGAAAAAATGAATGTCCCATGTAGTGAGTCTATGCCCACACTGCATGGGTTAACTGCTTGTTTTGTCCAGGGGTGAACAGAGAGCCTATACTCGCCCAATCCTTTGATCCTCCTGAAAACAGTGCACCCCCACGTCCAATGATGTACTGTTACTGACATACTCATATCCAGAGCTAGTCTACAGGTATAACAGCATCAGGAACAGACAGTCCACTGAACAAGACCGGTAGACTGTGGGGGGCCGGAGTGCCAGGGACTGGTCTTGCCCTGGGAGGATCGGTGGATTAGATCCACTCTCCAATCTTATCACCCCTAGACAATAATGATCAGTTAACCCAAGCAGTACAGGCACAGCCCCACTGCCTGGGATCACAACATTTTTGCCCAGAGTTCTGCTTTAACTCCAAACATTCTGGTTCCATGGCTGGTCTTGTGGTAGGAAGGTGTATTGGGCCTGTGATCACAGACAATTCTGATGCCGTGTACACACGATCATTTTTTGGCATGAAAAAAACTTTGTTTTTCAAAAACGTCATTTAAAATGATCATGTGTGGGCTTCACATCATTTTTCAGGTTCTGAAAAACGACAAAAAAAAAAAATTTGAACATTTACGTAAAAAATGATCGTGTGTGGGCTAAAACGATGTAAAAAACCTGCGCATGCTCAGAAGCAAGTTATGAGAAGGGAGAGCTCGTTCTGGTAAAACTACCGTTCATAATGGAGTAAGCACATTCATCACGCTGTAACACACAGAAAAACGCGAATCGTCTTTTACTAACAAGGAATCAGCTAAAGCAGCTCAAAGGCGAATGGAACTTCCCCTTTATAGTGCCGTTGTATGTGTTGTACGTCACCGCGCTTTGCTAGATCATTTTTAAAAAACGATGGTGTGTGGGCAACGTCGTTTTAATGATGAAGTTGGGAAAACTTCGTTTTTTGGACATGCTGATAAACAAAGTTTTTTTTTCATCCTGAAAAATGATCGTGTGTATGCGGCATGAGGGTTTTGTGATAGAACAAACATTCTGTTTTTTCCTATTTCAGAATATTTTATTAGGAAATTCCTAATAAAATGTTCTGAAATACAAAGTGTACATAATGATTCTGAGCGTGTTGGATATCAGCCTCTTCTTCCACTTACATCATATCTGCATTGCCAGCACCCACGGTCTTTGAGGAGGACATTGATTGCTTATTGCATTTGCCTGGAGCGGCGGTCTCTTTTTCTACATCTATATATATCTATAAATAGATATATATAGATATATTTTTATTAAGGGGCTCAGAGATCCCCAGGGCCCCATGTGTCAAACCCCCTTTTTTTTATAAATGTTTTATTTTTGTTTACATTTTTTTTATAAAAATTTTTATTAAAGGGCCCAGAGGTCCCCAGGGCCCTGAAAGGCAACCCCTTGTTTTTTTTTTATAAATGGTTATTTCTTTTATATATATATATATATATATTTCTTTATTTATTTTCTTATTAAAGGGCCCAGAGGTCCCAGATGGAAAGCCCCCTCTTTTATATATAATTCTCTTTATTTCTTCTTTTTGTAAAGGGCCCCCTGCTTCTCAATTCGCAGCAGCCCCCCCCCCCCCTGCTTCTCAATTTCAGGCGGCAGCACCCCCCCCCCCCCCCAGTTCTCTGCTCCAGGAGGCCCATGCCTTAAGCTGTGTAAGGGGCCCCAAAATTCCTGATGGCGGCCCTGACTGGGATACTAAATTCTACTTAGAATTTCACCAACTTAATGTGAACACATTTTATTGTTGTCTTTTGCAAGCTCTGACCAAAGTTGAATAATGTTAAATAGTGCTAAATCTATAGATGTAGGCAACTTATGTACCTAATGCAGCCTGATTGGAAAACTTATAGGACATGACTAAGAGACACCTAGGGGCCAGATTCTCCAATATTTTCGGCGGCGTAGCGTAAGCCAGTTACACTACGCCGCCGCTGCGTACTGGAGCAAGTGCTTTATTCTCTAAGCACTTGCTCCGTAGGTTTCGCTTACGTCGCGTAAATCGCGCAGCGTAAACCCGCGCAATTCAAATGGGGCGGCTTGTATTTAAATTAAGCGCGCCCCCCGCGTCGAACGAACTGCGCATGCGCCGGCCGGGGAAAAAGCCCAGTGCGCATGCTCCAAAGGACGTCACATTTTCTCAATGTAAACGACGTAATCGCAGCGTACGCCAGCCCCATTGAGAATCGACGTATGCAAACGACGTAAACGACGCACAACACGACGCGGTCCCGAGGCCATACTTAACATGGCATCCGACGGGACACGACGGCATCCGACGGGACCTCGTAAGGTTACTCCACATAGAAGCTGGGGTAACCTTACGCGAACGAAAACGACGTACGCGACGACGGGGCGGCGTAAAAGCGATCGAGAATCGGCGTACTACTTCATTTGCATATGCAAATGAAAAAACAACGTAAAGGCCACCTAGTGGCCGGAGTTGTCATTACACCTACGATCCGAAAGTGTAATTGGATTACACTTGTCGGATGTAGAAGCGTATCTATGCAAAAGTGATGCACAGCATCACACGCATAGATACGACTAAAAAAAAAAGGCGATACGACGGGGTATCTGAGATACTCCGTCGTAACGCCTCTGAGAATCTGGCCCCTAGTTGTTGCTGTTCTCCTTCACCACCACAGGAATGAGCTCAGAGCTTAATTTCACCAACTTAATGTGAACACATTTTATTGTTGTCTTTTGCAAGCTCTGACCAAAGTTGAATAATGTTAAATAGTGCTAAATCTATAGATGTAGGCAACTTATGTACCTAATGCAGCCTGATTGGAAAACTTATAGGACATGACTAAGAGACACCTAGTTGTTGCTGTTCTCCTTCACCACCACAGGAATGAGCTCAGAGCTACTGCATCAGCAAAAGAAAAGTGCATATGAGGGGTTTGCTTGTTTAGAGAAAGAGTGCCCTCCTGTGACTAGAAACAACTAGGCGTCTCTTAGCAACATCCTGGGAGTGTTCCAGTCAGGCTTCATGAGGTACAGTATGTACAAGGAACAAACACAAGAGGCCGCACCAGCCTAGTGCATTATTCCACAGTATTAATTTACTAAGAAGTTGTTCACAAACATGTAAATAATAAAAGCTCATTGAGCTCAACAGTCCTAGACACAGTGCATTCCAGAGTTCGAGGGGCCCAAACTGACTGCACATTTCAAAGATATCGCCTTCTTCTTTAGAGCCAAACCATATATGACGTATGTAAGTGGCCTACACCTATAGCAAAGGTATTATTAAACTTTAGTCAGAGCTGCACAGTTTGTTTTTATTTACAGACATCCCTTATCTGCATAGGCAGTTTGATGGTAACGGTGAGCTTTGCCTTATGCCGCGTACACAGGATCGGGCTTTTGCCCGGCCAAATCACATCGGAATTCCGACGGAATTCCATCAGAAAAAATATAGACCATGTTCTATATCTAAACTCCAATGGAATTCATTGTAATTTCCGATCAAAAAACTCAGATGGGGCTACGCAGGATTGGAAAATCCGATGGAAAAAGTCCCTCTGACTTTTCCCTTTGGAAATTCCGATTGTGTATACGGGGCATTAGACTACTTTCACACTGGAGCGGGGGGTCATTAGCAGTAAAGTGGTGCAAATTTTAGCGGCGCTTTACCACTGTTATTGCGGCGCTTTTCGGCTTTTAGCTCCGGCTAGTGGCTGAGGAAAGGGTTAAAAGTGCCCACAAAGCGCCACTGCCAAAGTACTTTGCAGGTGCATAGGCAGCGGTGCCAGGGCGGTAGAACATCGGTGTATACAACGCTCCCGCATCGCCCCAAAAGATGCTGCTTGCAGGACTTTTTCTAACGTCCTGCAAGTGCACCGCCCCAGTGTGAAAGGGGTCTTAAACTCTGGACTTTGGCTAATGTTGGTGGTCAGGCTGGGGGAGGAGGGCCCAGGCCTTAATCTAAGCTGTGTAAGGGTCCCCAAAATTTCTGATGGCTGCCCTGGGCACTCATAGGCAGCAATGATGGGCACTCATAGGTTTCACTGATGGGCACTCATAGGCCGCACTAATCAGAAGCACTAGCAGGCATCGCTGATGGGCACAGAGTGCCATCCCAAATGGCCATTGATTGCCATCCCTGGTGGGCTCTAGTGGGCTTACCTGGTGGTCATGTGGGGGCATCCCTGGTGGGCATGGGTGGGCATCCTTTCTGGCCATGGGTGGGCATCCCTGGTGGCCATAGGTGGGCATCCTTGCTGGCCATGGGTGGGCATCCTTGCTGCCCATGTGTGGGCATCCCTGGTGGCCAGGGGTGGGCATCGTCGGGGGAGCTGCACTGATAATCAATCAGCGCAGACCCCCCTGTCAGGAGAGGAGACTGATCGGCTCTCCTCTAATCGCGTCTGTCAGCGTGACTCGAGTAGAGGAAAAGCCAATACGCGGCTTTTCCTGTTTACAATGTGATCAGCTGTGATTGGACACAGCTGATCACGTGGTAAAGAGCCTTCATCAGAGACTGTTTACCTAGATTGGAGATGTGGTGTGTCAGACTAACAACCACACCACTGATTGCCACATTGCATGCCCCTGCGGTCGTGCGATTGTGGCTTATCCTGCTGGACGTCATATGACGCCCAGTCAGGATAACTGAACCACTTCCTGGACATCATTGTGCTATTGGCCCGGGTGGGAAGTGGTTAAATATAGTGGAGAAAAGTCAGGTCACTAACCTGGCTGTGCTGTATAGTAGGGCTCACTAAATACCAGGACTGGCTGGAAAGTAAAACACATCCATTGATAGTTAAAACAGTACCTGTATGCATCATTCATCTGTTTGCCTGGAGTTCATCTCAAAGCTTTATGGTTCTGGTGAGGGTTAATTGTTATAGTTAAGTGAATTAATGATAGGTCAGAGGTCAGGGACTTCTTGGCATATGTTTGATAAACATATTTTAGCAAAAAGCTCCACTTCAAGAACTAATTGCCATCACTAGAAATGTATTTGTTTTCTATTAACTTATTCTGTTAGGTTTATTTGAGCAGCACAAACCAACAAAGATCCAAATGTTTCTTTGAGTCTATCTGAGCTAAATACTGGATCAAATTGTACGTTCCACTTATTGGAGCCAAAAGGTCACCAGACCATGAGAGATGTGGCTTTCAATAATGCATATATAACATGTACACTAGGTATTTCAGCAATGTGAATGACTCATACCAGTGGAGCAAGCAAAGTTATGGATTTATAGTAATGATCCTCCCTGGATTTACCTATAGAATCTAATGCATTGCTAGAAACTTGGGTAGACATGAGGATGTGGAAAAAAAAAAGAAATTATTCAGGTAATAAAGGAAAATTGTGCTCGTGGGATGTATCAGTGGTTTGAGGCTTAGCCTTTAATTTGCTTTTCCAATCCATTAGTGGAGGGACTAAACAAATAACTATAAGAACAACATATACCGCATTTGAGTTGTAGAAGATAAATGCTTAAATATAGACTCCTTAGTTCTCATTGCATTAAGCAGCTGATCATAAAGTACAAATCAGGGCTGTTGTTTTATAATTTGTCATGGGATATAGTATGTAATATCGATCAGTAATTACTGACCAAATACCGCTACTTTTATATGTGTGTGTGTAGTATGTACACTGACCAAAGAGCATAAGAAGAAATGTCTTAACTAACCACATACCTCCCAACATAAGAAGTTTAGAAAAAGGGACAACCTGGACAGAAAAAAGGATGACCTAGGCCAAAACCACCCTGGTGAGAATAGAATGCGGCTAAATTGCACTGGGTGTGCCCTTAAGAAGCTTGGTTAAGTACAGCCTAAGCCTACTCATGGTACACATAGAGCACATGTACAACAGTCCTTACTACCAGTGTGGCATCTTAAGAGCATTATTGGCCCCCAGGCAATACAGTGCACTGGGGCTCTGTCTACACAATCACACACAAGAATTTTTTACTGACATTTACTGGCAACCAGAGACTACCTTTCATAGAGGAAATACACTAAGGTAAGGGGGGTCACTAATATAGGAGGGGGGAACCTTTATATCAGTGCCCCTTACATTTTTGTATTTACTCCCCCCTTACATCAGCAACCCCCTGCCCCTTATGCCGCGTACACACGATCACTTTATGTGATGAAAAAAAACAAAGTTTTCTGTGAAGTAAAAAACGACGTTTTTGAAACTTCAATTTTCAAAGACGATGTTCCCTACACACCATCGTTTTTTTCACAATGCTCTAGCAAAGCGAGGTTACGTTCTCCACTCTTTTCCATTGAAGCTCTCTTCATAACTAGCTTCTGGGCATGCGCGGGTTGAAAAACGTTGTTTTAAACAACGTTTTTTGCTACACACGGTGACTTTTTGTGAAACAAAAAACGACGTTTTGAAAAACGACACAAAAAATTGAGACATAAAACAACGTTTTCCCCTACACACGGTCAATGAAATAGACGTTTTTAAAAACATCACATAAAGTGATCGTGTGTACGCGGCATAAGACTGGCCTGACAGTGCTGTCACTGACCTCCTCTTGGGTGCACCGTGCAAGGCTCAGTCAGATGGCTCCAGCTTAGCTGCTTTGGTTTTATCCTATAGTCTGCTGTCTGACTTCTCCCATGACCCCCATCCCGGCAGCGCTCCCATCCTTGACTCCTCTCCAGACTCCCCCTCAGAGACTGTAGACATGATACAGGAGATGGTCAGAGACTGCAGACATGGTACAGGAGATGGTCAAAGGCTGGTGGACATAGTACAGGATATGATCAGAGGCTGGTGGACATGGTACAGCATATGGTCAGAGGCTGGTGGACATGGTACAGGATATGGTCAGAGGTTGGTGGACATGGTACAGGATATGGTCAGAGTCTGGTGATCATGGTACAGGATATGGTCAGAGGCTGGTGGACATGGTACAGGATATGGTCAGAGGCTGGTGGACATGGTACAGGATATGGTCAGAGGTTGGTGGACATGGTACAGGATATGGTCAGAGGCTGGTGGACATGGTACAGGATATGGTCAGAGGCTGGTGGACATGGTACAGGATATGGTCAGAGGTTGGTGGACATGGTACAGGATATGGTCAGAGTCTGGTGATCATGGTACAGGAAATAGTCAGAGGCTGGTGCACATGGTACAGGAAATGATCAGGGGCTGGCCACTGCCCCCCACCCCCGATCTCTTTGTGCAAGCTGCACAGTCAGTCACTCACCGTACGACACCGACCAGAGCACTCCATGTCTGTACTGGCTGGGGGCTGGGCAGGTTACAGGGGTCGAACTCCGGCTCACACTGCTTCAAGCCTGCTGTGCTGTCTGCTCTGTCCACTCCACTAGTCACCACTCTGCACCGTCCATCCGCTCTCAGCCCCTCCTGCTTTTTTTTTTAAGGCCGGCGGTATGGCTGACGTCATCATGGGCAGACAGACAGAGGCAGCACTCCTGGAGGATCAGGCTCTCCACAATTTTTTACTGGGGTCACTAGGCAAGTGGGGCCCCCCAAGCAAGTGTGGCCCCCGTGCAACTGCCCAGCGTGCCCAATGGAAAAAATGGCCCTGCTTACTACTGTACCACAAATAAGAGTTTCACATGTTGGGAAACGCTATTAAAAAGCTGCATTCTTGAAAAATGCCTAGTATGCAGTTACCCAAACAAAATTAAAGGAAAACTAAGCTCTGCAAGCTATAATCAGGGAGGTACAGAGTTAATCCCCTCCTCTATGACCCTCCACAGGTTTTGGAAGGATGGAAAATGCTGTAGTCGGGCATGGGATGATATTTGCTGCTCCTCTGCTGACATCAAATGTCAGCTGCTTTGTGTGCATCACATAAAAGAAAAAGTTGCACTTTACTTCCATTCCACTATAGGGCAGGGCCGTCTTAATGAGCGGGCACCCCTGCACTGCCCAGGGGCCCCAGCTGCATTGGGGGCCCCTGCACTTTTCCTGTCCCTGTATTGTTCCTTCTTGCTTAGGGGGTGAACAAATTTAATTTTTCTGGGCCCCATGAGTTTAATAGAGGGTCCCAGAAAGTGGGAGCTGATGGACCTTTTTGTGCAAACATGAAAGAAGACAAGTGTTAGCCACTGTAGCTGAGTCCTATCTCAGCCGATACCTGTCTCCTATCACAGGATCTGTTCCCCTCACACAGATCCTCGGTGTCTGGGAGCTGCAGGCAGATGTCTGGGGGAGGGGCGCTGATGTCATCCTAGCCTGGAGCCCGGGAGGAAGGAAATCTGCCATGCTGTTGAGAATAGATGAGGTAAGTAAACTTATTAGGGAGGGAGGATTGTGTAGAAACTGACCTGGGGGGTATGTGTAATGATTGTGCTAGGGGACAGACTGCTGATCAACCCCCCCCCCCCCCCCATATAATGTGCTCTCTTGTGCCAACTATGTCATGTGCTGTGCCATGCAGTGCCCACTAGGGGTCAAGTCCTGGGAAAAAAAGTGTGGGAACTCCCACCCAAGATCCACTCCCCCACCAAAAAAAAAAAAGATACGCTCATATGCGTAATTACTAAACCGCATGTTTTTTTTTTTTTTTCGATCCACTGTACCTTAGTAATCCTTTATGTTACTGGCCTCTTCCTGTATATAGATTCATCGGGTAGTGTATTCGGGTATATTCCGTCACTTCCTCGATGCCGCAATGTCTCTTGGGAGCTTCTGTCATTGTTCCCAAGAGACATTGAGGAGGTCTGCCGCGAGTTATCACAGGATTTAGAAAGAAGCAATGTCTCCTGGGAACAATGACAAAAGCTCCCAGAAGACATTGCGGCATCGAAGAAGTGATGGAATACCTGCAGACTACCTGATGAATCCATATACAGGAAGGGGCCAGTAACATAAAGGATTACTAAGGTTCGCCTGCCCCTGACAGTGACTCGAGCTGGGCATCGCCGCTTAGTGAAGGATTGGTTCGGACGGCTCGGCTGCTCTAGTCCTGCAAAGGGAACTGAGTTCCTGCTGTGAAAAAAGTGCAGGAACTCCATTCCCACGCGTTCACGCAGGACTTGAGCCCTGGTACCCACCATGTAATGTGTTGTACTATGCAGTGCCCACCATGTAATGTCCTGTGCCATGCAGCACCCGCAATGTAATGTGCTGTACCCACCATGTAATATTCTGTACCATGCAGTGCCCACCATGTAATGTCCTGTGCCATGCAGTCCCCACCATCTAATGTTCTGTACCCACCTTGTAATGTGCTGTGCCATGTAGTGCCCACCATGTCGTGCAGTGCCCACCATGTAAATTGCTGTGCAGTGCCCACTATGTCATTGCTGTGTTGCGCCCATCATGTCTACCATGTAATGTGCTGTACACACCATAACACGTGCCATGCAGTACGCACAATGTAATGTGCTGTGCAGTGCCCACCATTTAAAGTCCTGTGCCCACAATGTAATGGGCTGTGTCGTGCAGTGCCCAACATGTCAAGTGCAGTGCCCACCATGTCATGTGTCATTCCAACACTGAAATGCAGAGATAGGGACCCGGATTCACAGAGAGTGGGCGCACATTTATGCCAGCGTAGCGCACACACAGTACGCTACGCCGGCGCAATGCGGAGAGGAAAGCACTGCATTCAGCAAGCCATTGCTCACCAAGATGCGCCAGCGTAGCATATTTTCGAGGGCATAGGCCAGCGTATGTGGAAGTGGGCGTGATCCATGCAAATGAGGCGTGACCCCATGCAAATGATGGGTCGAGCGCCAGACAAGTACATATAACGAACTGCGCATGCACCGCGCATGCTCACAACCACATCGGAACAATGCCTAAGATACGTCCAACGTAAAATACGCTGGCTTGTGTTCCCTGGTGCAGACCTGAGCATGTCTGTTGCTGAGTTACACCTCCTTTATGGGGAATAACTTTACGCCCGACGTACAAGTTACGCTCACCGCACGTAGCCTGCGTTGGGCGCACATATGTTCGTGAATCGCTGTATTTACCTCATTTGCATGTTTGAATGGCTAATCAATGGGAGCGGCACCATGCTTCCAGCCTAAATGTACGCCCACCCTACGCCGGCGTAAGCAAGTTACGTCGGCGGGGTGTAGCCTGGTTTTAGGCGTAATCTCTGTTTGTGGGTCTGGCGCACAGATACGATGGCGCACATTTACACTTACGTCGGCGTAACTTGTTATACGTCGCCGTAAGTGATCTGCGAATCCGGGCCATGGAGCACAATATTTGCCTGGCTTTTTTGTACAGAAACAAATTTCTTGTTTTAGGAATGAAAGGAAAGGGGAAAAAGGTTTCTAGGAACCTCCCTTTCCACATGGGCTTATGACAGGAGGCAGCAGTGCTGGGACAAGGTCATTTGGTGCCCAGGGCGAAGGAGGCAAACTGCGCCCCCCCCCCCCAAAATATCGTCGCCGTTCATCGTCGTTGCTGTGACTATCTGTGCCTCTCTGTAAATTTCAGCAGGTATTCTTGCCCACTCAGAACTCTTCCCTTTTGCAGGAATGAAACATTATCTCTCCTGCTACCCCAAACAGTGGTAGTTACTGTATGCTCCCCCCCCCTGTATTTTAAATGGGGGGGCTCTTTTTCTTACACTACTTTGAAACAAAGTACCCTAGAAGCCAGTCCTCCTTGCTTCACAGGGGCATTTCCTATGACCTTTATGAGAATGTTCTCCTTATACCCCCTTTCCTGCCCGAAAGACATGTCAACCTCTTTCTATATGTCTTATGGATGGGGTTGGAAATGTCATGCATGACTACCTGCCATATATTATGTGTTTGACTCCTCTGTCAAAGCCACTGGTCACTGATGCATGGGTAATTGATCAGTAGCAGTAAATTAACCCCTTTGTGCTGCATTAGTTGCACCAGTGTAAGGGTTAATTATTGCACTAATGCTGCACAAAGGGGTTAATCAACTGCCACTGGTCAGCCACTGCCATTGGACAGGAATGTGTACTGTGCAGTGGCGAGAAGTGCATATCACACAAGGCATACACAAAAAATCAGCAAAAGGGACAGTACTTACATTCAATGCAAAGCATCCCTTGTGCTCAGGTATATGCAGCATATAGCCCTGTGTACAGAGTGCAGGGGTCAGGAAAATGTAACAGAGAGGGTATGGCACAGCATGCAGTGGTAAAGCATATGTAATGTGCAGATCAGCATACAGAATGCAGGGCCCAGGAGTATGTAACGCAAAACCCTTTGTACAGAATACAGCATGCAGTAGTACCATCCCAAGGCCTTTAATATGTAACATACAGCCATGCATTACATACTCTTGCTCACTGTATGCTTTACTGTCCCTCATCCCTGGTCTTCCCCAAGCAAAAATCCCCCTTCCCTCAAGTATTCTACCTTCCACAGCTCACCTTTGCCCCTCCCCATCAACATCTCACTTCTACACCACCAGTCCACAACTTACTTCTGCACCTCAATCTAAAGCTCACCCTAATCCACAGCTCTCACCTTTGCCACCCCCCATGTTTCACTTTTGCACCCCCAGCTTCCCCCATGGCTCTCGCCTCTGCACAACCTTCCTCACCCTCCACAGCTCTCACTTTGCACAACCTGCCTTCTGCAGCTCTTCCTTCTGCACAGGGCTCCCCCTTCCCAGTTCTCCTCTCCTTCTCTGCACAAATCCACCCCCTCCACACTTTCCCAATTCTCCACTCTGCATACATCCCCCAGCTCCCCATGTACAAATCCCCCCCAGATCCTCCGTCTGCACACATCCACCCCAGATCTCCATGTACAAATCCCCCCCAGATCCTCTGTCTGAACACAACCACACCAGATCTCCTCCATGTACAATCCACCCCAGATCTCCATGTACAAATCCACTCCAGATCCCCTCTCTGCACACATTCACACCGGATCTCCTCCATGTACAATCCACCCCAGATCTCCATGTACAAATCCCCCCCAGATCCTCTGTCTGAACACAACCACACCAGATCTCCTCCATGTACAATCCACCCCAGATCTCCATGTACAAATCCACTCCAGATCCCCTCTCTGCACACATTCACACCGGATCTCCTCCATGTACAATCCACCCCAGATCTCCATGTACAAATCCACCACAGATCCTCTCTCTGCACACATCAATGATCAACCCCAGATCTCCTCCATGCTACACCCCCCCCCCACCCCATTTCACTGTTGCCTCTCAGCACATATTCCCCCCTCCCCCACACTTTTACAGTGCACTCCTCTCGCACCTCAGGCTTTGACAATCCCTCTCCTCTTCTGACGGGCACCACCAGTCTCTATGGTATGCACAGGCTTTTTTTTTTTTATTCAGAAGAGTACAGAGTACCAGCAAGCAGGGACAATCTGCCTCTGCAATCACTTTTGGTAGCTTACAGTACTGGGAGCAGAATTGGGCTCGAGGGCAGCAGCAGTGAGTGCCCAGATCTAACACAGAAAAGCCAGGAGAGGAAGGGAGCTGTGCAGAAAACTTCCTCTACTTGCTATGTGTTACGTGACAAGTCAGAGAGGAGAGGGCTGTCAGAGGTGAAAAAAGTCCAGGCGATACACACTTTATTGCTGAACTTCTTCTGGTACCTCCTCTGCATCTTCTCTCACAGCTTCAGCAGCAGCTCTCTTCTCTCCTCCTATCCCGCCTCGGACTGTGAGTGATGTCACGCTGCCAGGACGGGACTACAAAGTCCCTTCATAGGGGGAGAGAAGGAGCAGCGCTGACCTGTATGGCTGGTGTAGGCGGGTGCAGGAGCGCACTCAGCACATTACAGTAGAATAGCAAGTGGCGCTGGCTAATGTGTACAGTGAAGCACACTGCTGGCACTTCACCTGCGCCCCCCTCCTGCCTGCAAATGGTAGCGCCCAGGGCATCCGCTCCTTCGGCCCCTGCCTTGTACCGGCCCTGGGAGGCAGTTTCAAGGCTCCCTTTGCAAGCCTAATGCCTCGTACACACGATCACTTTTTGTGATGAAAAAAAATGTAATTTTTCATCATGAAAAAAAACAACATTTTTCAATCTTCATTTTCAAAAATGACGTTGCGTACACACCATCATTTTTGGAAAATGATGAACAAAATGACGGCACTCTAAAGGGGAAGTTCTATTTGCCTTGAGGCTGCTTTTAGCTGGTTACTTGTTAGTAAAAGACGATTCCTACTTTTTTGTCTGTTACAGCGTGATGAATGTGCTTACTCCATTATGAATGGTAGTTTTACCTCCCGTCTCCTAACTTGCTTCTGGGCATGTGAGGGTTTAAAACGTCATTTTTTACGTAGTTTTGCCCACACACGATCATTTTTTATGACACAAAAAATGACATTTTGAAAAATGACATAAAAAATTCGAGCATGTTCAAATTTTTTTGTGGTCGTTTTTCAGAAGACATAAAATGACATTTTGCCCACACACGATCATTTTAAATGACATTTTTAAAAATGTCATTTTTTTTCATCATAAAAAGTGATCATGTGTACGCAGCATAAGGTTCGTAGGGAGCCTTGTGTAGCTTTATTCGGATTTTTTATTTTTAGGCCCCCCCGTTCTTTCAGATTGTATTTTCCTTTTAGAATAATGTTTCAATGTTTGTGCTGAATTTGGCATCCCTTTAGCAATGGAAAAAACTACCGGGCCAACCACCTGTCTGGATTTCTTGGGAATAACTATAGCTACTGTGAGAATGGAGTTCAGGTTGTCTCATTCTAAAATAGAGCGGGTTCTATTATATTGGATTTTTAGAAAAAAAATAAAGTTTGTTTAAAGGAGATGTAAGCCTTGTTAGGGTTACTACCTTTCGCTACCAGGGTTATGCAGGCAGGCAGGTTTAAAATCACAGTTTTCACATGTTAGGGTCACGCATGACATGAAAGAGGATCTTTTAGTATGGACTCAATTTCTTGAAAGCAGAATTATGATTAGTACAGACAATAGTGGAGTAGTTTATGCAATTAATTGTTTGTCATCAAAGTCTCTGCTGGATATTTTTTTTTTTTTTTCGTTATTTAAATTTTTAAGTGTTTAAGCCTTAATATATGGATTTTGATGGAAGCAGATACAATAGGATATGAGTGCCCATCCCATCCTTGGGAAGTAATTTAGAACTATTTATAGATAATATAAAAAATAATTTAGCACATGCAACCTGGGCTGGATATCAGTCGGCATGGTTCCTATGGTTGTCTTTTTTGTATTCATTATGTAAGAACCAGGGTGCTTTTTCTGAAAACTTGACATTTTTATTTATAAATGATTTGTTTATTAAGCAGTATTCGTGTTCTCATGTAAATAAAGTTATATCTGCAGTGTCATTCTTTTTGAAATGACAGAATCTATCTTCTTGTTCAAATTTTTCTCAGTTAAACAGCCAATGAAGGGTTATAAAAAACGTTAATTTTCATGTGGACAGACGAAAGCCTATTACGCCTGATGTTTTACAAAAGTTGTGTGTTTTCAACTTTCCAGGTGTACTTTTCAAATTTTGAAGCAGTAATGTTTAACTACTTCAGACCAGCGCTATAGCCGAATGACGGCTACAGCGCGGACCTGAATTGCCAACAAGCCATCAATTGACTGCCTCCCCTTTGGGCGTTCCACGCGCGCGCTCCAGAGCATGCAGCGGGGAAACTCTGTGTTGGCCGTGTCCCTTGGCCAATTACAGATCACCGCGAACTGACGATCAGAGTGGCCGTTTGCGATGCGATCTGTGCGGCCAATGAGAGATGATCTCATATGTAAACATATGAGATCATCTCTCATTGCCGTTTTACACAGAGACAGCGTCCTGTCTCTGGAGAGGAGACCGATCTGTGTCCCTTGTACATAGGGACACAGATCGGTCACCTCCCCCAGTCACCCCCCCCCTCCCCCATAGTTAGAACACAATTCAGGGTACACATTTAACCCCTTCCTCACCCCCTAGTGTTAACCCCTTCAATGCCAGCCACATTTATACAGTAATTAGTGCATATTTATAGCACTGATCGCAGTATAAATGTGAATGGCACCAAAAATGTGTCAAAAGTGTCCGATGTGTCCGCCATAACGTTGCAGTCCCAATAAAAATCGCAGATCGCCGCCATTTCTAGTAAAAAAAAAAGAATACGTATCACCCTAAACTGAGGAACGAAAAGGTGTTTTTTTTTTAAATTGGGATATTTATTATAGCAACAAGTAAAAAATATTGTATTTTTTTTTTCAAAATTGTCGCGCTTTTTTGTTTATAATGCAAAAAATAAAAACCGCACAGGCGATCAAATACCACCAAAATAAAGCTCTATTTGTGGGGAAAAAAGGACGTCAATTTTGTTTGGGGAGCCACGTCACACGACCGTGCAATTGTCAGTTAAAGCGACGCAGTGCCGGAAGCTGAAATTTCACCTGGGCAGGAGGGGGGTATATGTGCCCAGTAAGAAAGTGGTTAAAGCATTTTTTTAGATTAAGACAGAGTTCCACCCAAAAGTGGAACTTTCGCTCATCTGATTCCTCACCCACCCCCTCTGGTGCCACATTTGGCACCTTTCTGGGGGGAGATATCCTGTCTGCATTTTCAGGAGCCTGCGCTGCGGCCCTTGATTTCACCGCTTGGCTCCCTCCTCCTTCCCCTCCCACCGAGCCAATAGGAGAGAGAAGCGGAGCCTCACACATGCTCAGTTGGGTTCCCAGCAGTGCCCTGATTATCACTTCAGCCCCATTAGTGCCCATCAGTGCAGTCTATCAGTGGCCATCAGTGCCCATTAGTGCTACCTATCTGTGCCCATCAGTGCTGCCTATGAGTGCCACTTATCAGTTCCCATTGATGTGCCCCATCAGTGCAGCCTCAGTGCCGCCTTAACAGCCCCTATCAGTGCAGGCTATCAGTGCAGCCTCATCAATGCAGCCTTATTAGTGCCCATCAGTGCAGCTCCATCAGTGCACATAGGTGTAGCTTTATCAGTGCCCATCAGTGCAGTCTCACCAGCCAGACTTAGGTCTTTTTTATTACCACCACTTTTATAATCTGTTTCTGTGGCTGTGTGTTGTTCAGAGCGACGACAGTGTGTGGAATGGAGGGAAGGTAGGAGATATGGGTCATTGAAGAGGTGAATATACTTACTATTCTCTTGTAGGGTACCAGGATTTTGGTTTGATTAGCAACCTGACAGGGTCTCTTTAACTTCTTTGCTGAAAAAGACCTGTAGGTTACAGAGATGAATAGCCAAAGCTCAAAACGTAATATATTGCAGCTAACTAATCATTAGATGTGGCGGCTGCATTAGTTTTATTTTTTAGGCTTTTCTTCTGGCTAGTAACACATCTCCTTTATTAAAGTGCCTACAATCTGGATGAAGGAGCCACAGGGACACCTTTGAACAGCAGAATTGTCATTCTGGGGGAGGGGAGTATTAGCTGTACTTGCAGATTTAAATACACTAACAAATTGAAGCCAAACTACAGCTAACACTTTTTAAACAGTTAGACCTTTTTTTCTTTTGGGATAAAGGTTTTACACAAATTAACAAGATGACCATTGTAAGCACCTCTGTCATTGTTAAATAGTTTGTCTCAACCCTCTAACTAGTACATCTGAAAGACGGGTTTTCTGCCCAGATCAGTGAGTGAAAATAAAAGAAAGAAAGCCTAAAAAACAAAACTAATACAGCTATCATGCCTAAGAATTGGTAAGCAGCAATATAATACATGTTTGCTTTTGGGTTTATCACTGCTTTAAATGTCAGTGTTGCAGTGCAATCTATGCTGCAGTTGCAGGCCTCTTCAGACCTCAGACACAGTGGCTTTAGCCAAGGAAGGATCCTTCTAAAGCTCTGATGTGCAGTGTCACATAACACTGTTGAGGACTTCCTCACTGTGCCCTGCTGCCATAGCTGACATCTGGTAAGTGGACTTGGGGGGGGGGGTTGTACTAGGGAAGGGGGGTCATGGTCTGTACTGGGGAGGAAAGTTTGTACTGCACTACTGGGGGCCTGTACTTGAGGGAGTGGTCTGTACTGGAGCTTTTTAGGGTGTGTGTGTGGTGCACTACATGAGATACATTATTTCTCTACTCATAGTATCCAAAGCTTGATTGCAGATGCAGTCTACTTTCTCCACTGCAGGTGGCAATCCTCCCCAGCGGTACTGTAGTTGGAGAGTCAAGCGAAACATGGTTCTTCTATGGTTTCCTGGGCCTCTCGGGAAGCTATTTCATTGGATGCTGTCGCTCCATGTGACTGTAACAGCTATCTTGGGTCAGGCAGAGCCTATTTAAGGCCCTGGCTCCCAGGTTTGGTGGACATTTTGCGAAAGGGTAGAGTAGGGACAGGTCCCCCACTTAGTAGAGACAAAATTAGCATCATGGGGTTCCTGATGAGAAGGAAAAGTGAAGGGCTTGCAACTGCTGTTTGGGCACAAGATGACCAGACCACATTCTGCCCCTCTCAACAGGCACTGTCAATTTGGCTGAATCCTGCTCTCTACACGCTGTTGGACCTGTGCGTGTTCCTGGCTAGGCTGGCTTCCCATTGGGTTAATTGAGGACTGTCTTTGCATTATATTCAATACAAGTTCTTCATCACACTTAGACTGTGTGTGTTATTGCCGCCGCACCATGCTGCACCTAGGGTTGCCACCTCATCCCTTTAAAACCGAACACATATTAATTACACAGGTTCTGTGGCTGATTAAGGTGATAATTAAACTCACATGGCTGCCTTATCTGCATTAAATTAGCCATAGAACCTGTGGAATTCATATGTGTTCGGTTTTAAAGGGATGAGGTGGCAATGTGAGATTGTGAAGCCAGATTAATGTTGTTCTATCACTGCTGTTGTAAATAGGTGTTTGACACCATCTAGTGGTTGAAATGTGGAATGGACTTGATTATTGCTGTCAATTTAAGATTAATGGGAGGTGTTATCTTAACAAGTTACCCTTGAACTCTCAGGGCCGAACTGCATGCTGGGTGAGGGTATAAAAGGCTGAGCAGCCATTTTCTAGGTCTCTCTGATGCTGGGTGCATGATCTGACTGTAGAGATCCGTGGAGGTGTGCACAGAGCAAGGCCTACCTCGTGCAGAGCAGAACAACCATCGGTGTTCGACTTACCACAGTGTGCTGGAAGAAGGAGTGTGACGGAGCTGAGTGACGGTTCGGTTTGTTTTGCGGAACGTAGCAGTGCGGCTGTACTACTTGGAAGCAGGTCCGAGATCGCCGGAGCAGAGATCCACAAGTTCCCAGGCCTGGTGTGGTGAGAGGGCTTTTTGCCCGGAACTTTGTACTGATTGTTACTTACTAGACTGCCTCTAGAGAGTTACTGGGACCTGTAGTCCTACGAAACAGTTCAGCTGATAGAGCTACATGTGCTTAGGCCTCAAGCCTGAAGCGGTTGCGTAGTGACTGCCAGTGGAAGGTGTGCTGATAGGAAAGAGTGCACAGACACCAGTCATAAAAGGAAACAACAGTTTATGGTGCCTCACTCTATTTGTTTAACCAGAAGAACCCCTGGATTATAATCTTTACTTAATCAATTGCTAGCAGAAGAAAGAAGATCAAAGATAGACTATTCTTGTTGCAAGGCCTTGCAGTACTACTATCATTTACTAATACTGAGAAAGGGGGTACATATTGTATAGAGGTGATAAGGTTGTGAGCTGCTGTGCTGTACCGCAAAGGACCCCTAAACTAAGTATTTCTCAATCGTTTCTTATAGGGTAATAACAGGTACGGGTGGACAGTCCTTTGTGTCCGCCAATAGGCAAATTCCTTGGTATCCAACCCGGGAGCATCTTGATGTACAGCACAGGGGTTCCCAGCTACGGCTGGGTGTATGTACCTTATATTTTGTGTTCATTGTGGGGTCGTTGGTTTAACATTTTCTACAGTAAAAGAATAGACCTGTTACACAAAAGCTGGTGTCAAAGTTGTTTTTCTCGTTCGTGACTTTGCTGTATCCTGGAGAGCCCACCTCAGTACACGGCTTACAACTTGGCGTAGTCGGCAGGATACAGCGACCGTTATGGAGGGGAACGCAGCACAAGGCCAGCTTGCCCCTAATGCCATGCCCGCCCCAGTAGGATACATCCCCGTAGGGGCGCTGCTGCGTCATCTGCCAAAGTATGACGGCCAAAACATGACGTTGCAGGACTGGACTGAAAGGGTGCGGAGTGCAGTTAGAATGTGTAACCTGACCCCTGAACTGCAGGCAGAGGTTGCGTTGGGAGCTCTCGAGGGTGACATCAGACGGGCAGTGATGGTAAGACCCGAAACCGAGAGGGACACCCTAGAGAAAATACTCTCCCTGCTGGAGAGAGCACTAGGAAGCCGTGCTAAAGTAGTGCAGCTGCGAAGCCACTTCTTCAACCGACCACAAAAAGAGGGTGAGACCCTGATGCAGTACTCTAATGCCCTACAGGAGACACTCAATAAAATACAGCGGCGGGACCCTGAGGCCATGGGAGCCTTCCGGGAGGTAGATCAGCTATTAAGAGATCAGTTCATAGTATGGCTCTCTAACAAGTCCTTACAGGACAAGCTGCAAGAGATGACCCGGACGGCGGCCGACGTGACATTTTACAGCGTCTACCTAGCCGCCGTGGAGAGAGAAGAAGAGCACATGCCTGTGATGGCAAGAGTAGTGAGTAGCACCCATGCTATGGAATGTCAGTCTGCATCTAAAGACTCTGATTCCTTAAAGGATACGGTCCAGGCCCTGCGGGCAGAATTGAAAGAACTCCGGCTGGAAGTGTCCCAGATAAAGTCAGGGTCGCCCCGGCCCCCGGAAATGAACCCAGTACACCACACCACTCCATCCAGGATAACTCAGGTGCGGGGGCACATCAAAAGAGGACCCCTCTGTTGGGTTTGTCGACAGTACGGCCATATAGCCAGAGAGTGCCCAGAACAAATGAAGTCCGAGCCGGCGTTAAACTTCCGACTGCCGCAGTAGCTGGGCGTACTGCGGCAGTACATCAGAAGCTAGGCCCTATGCGTGAGGGACATGACTTGTATGCCAGCAGCCCCGTTATGGAAGCCGAATTGGAAGGCCAGAAGGTACGCTGCTTAGTTGATACAGGGTCAGAGTGTACCCTTATGGCCCTGGAGTTCTTTGAAAGGTACTTCCGGCATATGATGGAGCCCGAAGACGGGAGCGTCATCAGGCTGACTGCTGCTGATAACCGAGAGATGGACGTCCGAGGGATAGTATGGATGCGGGTCCGATTGTTTGGGCAAGACATTGGCAAGAAGGGGGTCGTGCTGGTGGACCATCCGTCTCGAAAAGGAATGGACGTGACCCTAGGTATGAATGTATTGAGGGATCTAGACCATCAACTCTATGCCAAAGAAGGGCCGAAGTATTGGCAACGGGCCACCACACACCGGCCGACCCAGAAAGTTTTACAACAGATGGTGAGGAGCTGTAGTCTGCAGAAGAGTAACATGTCCGGTCGGCCCATTGGAGATGTGAAGGTGCCGCGGAGGACCCCGGTGAAGATTCCACCTCGACAAGAGCGAATCTTGATGCTGCCGGTGGGGGCTGGACGACGATTGAACGGACTGGAGGTCCTGATTGAGCCCTCTTATCAAGAGGAAACACAGACTCGCCCACTGGTAGCTCAGGCCCTCGCCATTGTGAAAGATGGGTGTGTGCCTGTACGCTGCCTCAATGTTGAAGACGGTGAGCTGACCATTCCCGGAAACACTCTGCTGGCCAAAGTCTTTGTGTCCGAAGGAGATGTCTCTCGACGACGGAGTTTCATGCTACAGCCTGATAGGAGATCAGCCTGGACCTATGCTATAGAGGCTCAACAAAGGGAGGCCCCGACGAAGGAGTGGAATGGTCGAGTGATCATGGACTGAATGGGGGTGGATTGTAAGACTCTGACTCCCGGACGACAAAAGTTGTTGGAACACACCCTCTGGGAATTTCAAGAGGCATTTTCGCGACACGATGAGGACTTCGGGTGCGCTTCCGCCATTGAACACGAAATCCCCACTGGCGATGCGGCACCAATCAGGGAACGTTACCGGCAAATCCCACCTAAAATGTACCAGGAGGTGAAGGATATGGTAGCCAGTATGTTGGAAAACAGGGTGATCCAAGAGAGTCAAAGTCCCTGGGCAGCTCCAGTAGTCTTGGTGCGGAAGAAAGATGGGAGTCTCCGGTTCTGCGTCGATTATCGGAAGCTGAATGCTCAGACCGTCCGAGATGCTTACCCACTTCCACGTATTGAGGAGTCGTTGTCAGCCCTGAGCCATGCAAAATTCTTCTCTACTCTTGACCTGGCCAGTGGATATTGGCAAGTACCGATGGCTGAGAAGGACAAAGCGAAGACTGCTTTCATTCTACCTATGGGACTCTACGAATTTAACCGGATGCCATTTGGCCTGTCCAATGCCCCAGGAACATTCCAGCGGCTGATGGAGCACTGCCTGGGGGATCTCAACTTCGAATCGATATTGATATACCTGGACGACATAGTAGTGTTTGGGGCCTCTTTTGAAGACCACCTCCAGAAGCTGCGACAGGTCCTAGGATGGCTACAAGACCATGGGCTCAAGATCAAGCCCAAGAAGTGCCAACTGTTTCGGCAGCAGATCGACTATTTGGGACATGTAGTCACCCAGGAGGGGGTAAAGCCGGCCCCCAGTAAGGTCGAGGCCGTCCAGAAGTGGCCCCAACCGCGGACACTGAGAGAGGTGCGGGCATTCGTGGGATTGGCCGGTTATTACCGAAGGTTCATACCCAAATTTGCACATCTGGTGGGCCCATTAAACGAATTATTAAGGGGCACAAAGGGGGGCCCGAAGAATCGTCCCATTGAGTGGGGATCCAGACAACAAGAGGCCTTTGAAGCAGTGAAGGAGGCGCTAATCAGAGCCCCAATTCTAGCTTATGCACAGTTCGACACCCCATTCCTGTTGTACACTGACGGAAGTCTACATGGTCTGGGGGCCGTGTTATCCCAAGTCCAGGATGGACGTGAGAGGGTCATTGCCTATGGCAGCCGGTCTCTGAGGGAATCAGAGCGCAACCCCGACAACTACAGCTCCTTTAAATTGGAATTACTGGCGCTGGTGTGGGCCATGACCGAAAGATTCGCAGAATACCTGACAGGTGCAGAGGTGACCGTGATGACGGACAACAACCCGTTAGCACATCTGGAGAATGCCAAACTCGGTGCGCTTGAACAGAGGTGGATGGCTCGCCTTTCTAAGTACCAATACCGCATCAAGTTTCGGTCCGGTCGGGAGAACAGCAACGCTGATGCACTCTCCCGAGTCCCTGTAGGGTTGTCGGATTGGAGTACCGACGAGGAGCTTGAAGACACTGAAACGCCTGACCTTGGTCGATTACCTCTGTTCCAGGACGTGGCACATTCAAGTGGGGTGGCGTCCGGAATGTCCCTGGTGTTGGGAAAGACATTGGCCGATTGGGAGAGAATCCAGAATGGCTGCCCGGACTTGTGGAAAGTGAAGGGATGGGTTCAGGCTAAGATCTGGCCACGGCCGGAAGAGCGGGCCAGACTGACCCCAGAGGGCCAAAAGTTGTTGAGACAGTGGGATAAGTTGACCATTACCCAGGGACTCCTGTGCCGAACCATATACTTACAGACAGAGCTGCAACACCGACAACAGATTGTCATCCCCATGTCATTGGGACCGGAAGCCGCCAGGGAAGCCCACGAAAGAGGAGCCCATTTCGGGAGCGACAAAACGTTCAAATGGCTCCAACGGCTGGTTTATTGTCCAGATCTGGCTGACATGGTGGTCAAGGCATGTCTTAAGTGTCGACCCTGCGGGTTGAGTAAGAGTACGGAACAGCGGGCCCCTGTCCAGACCATCCGGACCTCAGCGCTCCTGGAGCTTCTGATGATTGATTATGTGCAGATTGGATATTCTACCTCGGGACACTCATACTGTCTAGTCATGACAGATCACTTTACCAAGTATGCGGTGGCTGTACCCACCAGAGACCAGACAGCAGAGTCAGCCGCTGAAGCGGTCTGCAAACACTTTATTCAGGTGTTCGGTTGCCCACAGAGAATACATTCAGACCAGGGAGCGTGTTTCCAGGGTACTCTAATGTATGAACTGTATCAGCTGTATGGGATCGAACGCTCCCGCACCACCCCGTATCATCCTCAAGGAAACGGGGCGTGCGAACGCTTTAACCGCACATTGCTCCAGATGCTGCGGACTCTGGAAGATAGCCAAAAGGCCCAGTGGCCCAAATATCTACCCGAACTAATGTGGGCCTATAACAACAGGGTACACAGTACCACTGGATACTCTCCCCATATGCTTATGTTTGGGAGAGCTGGACGGGAGATTGAAGACCTCCACATGCCCAATCCGGTGGAGCCCCCACCAAGAGGTACCACCGCTTGGGTGCAAGAACACCGCTGCCGGCTGAGAACTATCCACAAGCTTGTAGGGGGGCGCCTGGGGCAAGTGGTACACCCCAACCCGAGACCAGTACAGAGGGATGGGTATGCCCCGGGTGATCGAGTGATGGTCAAAGCCAAACGGCCATCTGGGAAGTTGGATGGGCGGTGGGAGGCAGTCCCATACATTGTAAAAGGGAGGGTAGACCCTGCCATTCCAGTCTATGAGGTAGAGCCAGTGGGGACTGGAGGGCCCTCCCGAAACTTGCACCGTAATATGCTTAGACGTTGTAATTTTGACGGACCAGTGTGTGTGGAGGAGATTCCTTCTCACGCTCAGAGTACAGAGGAGGAGGAGGAGGAGGAGGAGGACGAGAAATGGTGGGTTTTTCCTGCCCAGGTACCCAACGAGGCCTCGACTGAGGCAGGTTTGCCACCCAGAGAGAGCACTGAACCAGTAGTAGCTCCTCCCCTGACGGATATGCCTAATGTCCCCAGTACTTCTGAGTACCTTTCTTTAAAAAGGTCAACCAGGCCCAATGCTGGTGTGCCCCCACAGCGCTATGCCCAGGATGAGTTTATATGGGGAAAGTTGCCGAGGACGACAACCTCTAGTGGGGTGGCATGTGAGATTGTGAAGCCAGATTAATGTTGTTCTATCACTGCTGTTGTAAATAGGTGTTTGACACCATCTAGTGGTTGAAATGTGGAATGGACTTGATTATTGCTGTCAATTTAAGATTAATGGGAGGTGTTATCTTAACAAGTTACCCTTGAACTCTCAGGGCCGAACTGCATGCTGGGTGAGGGTATAAAAGGCTGAGCAGCCATTTTCTAGGTCTCTCTGATGCTGGGTGCATGATCTGACTGTAGAGATCCGTGGAGGTGTGCACAGAGCAAGGCCTACCTCGTGCAGAGCAGAACAACCTTCGGTGTTCGACTTACCACAGTGTGCTGGAAGAAGGAGTGTGACGGAGCTGAGTGACGGTTCGGTTTGTTTTGCGGAACGTAGCAGTGCGGCTGTACTACTTGGAAGCAGGACCGAGATCGCCGGAGCAGAGATCCACAAGTTCCCAGGCCTGGTGTGGTGAAAGGGCTTTTTGCCCGGAACTTTGTACTGATTGTTACTTACTAGACTGCCTCTAGAGAGTTACTGGGACCTGTAGTCCCACGAAACAGTTCAGCTGATAGAGCTACATGTGCTTAGGCCTCAAGCCTGAAGCGGTTGCGTAGTGACTGCCAGTGGAAGGTGTGCTGATAGGAAAGAGTGCACAGACACCAGTCATAAAAGGAAACAACAGTTTATGGTGCCTCACTCTATTTGTTTAACCAGAAGAACCCCTGGATTATAATCTTTACTTAATCAATTGCTAGCAGAAGAAAGAAGATCAAAGATAGACTATTCTTGTTGCAAGGCCTTGCAGTACTACTATCATTTACTAATACTGAGAAAGGGGGTACATATTGTATAGAGGTGATAAGGTTGTGAGCTGCTGTGCTGTACCGCAGAGGACCCCTAAACTAAGTATTTCTCAATCGTTTCTTATAGGGTAATAACAGGTACGGGTGGACAGTCCTTTGTGTCCGCCAATAGGCAAATTCCTTGGTATCCAACCCGGGAGCATCTTGCTGTACAGCACAGGGGTTCCCAGCTACGGCTGGGTGTATGTACCTTATATTTTGTGTTTATTGTGGGGTCGTTGGTTTAACATTTTCTACAGTAAAAGAATAGACCTGTTACACAAAAGCTGGTGTCAAAGTTGTTTTCCTCGTTCGTGACTTCACTGTATCCTGGAGAGCCCACCTCAGTACACGGCTTACAACTACCCTAGCTGCACCCCACCTATCCTACAAGCTTTTAATCTTTATACCTTCACTTTCTACCTCTTGTTCCAAATTCTGTGACCAATTGTTTTAGGCTGGGTTCACACTTGTGCGGTGCGTATTTGAGCTCTTTTATCCCTGCAGATAGATAATGGAAGTGTTCAGCAGATTAGCTCAGTTTTTGCTGCGAATTTGGAGAGCTGGGAGAAGTTCCGGGTGAGAGGAGAGTGGGGGAGAAGTGTATTCAGCTGAATGAGAGAAATTACTGAAGAGAACTGAACACATCTGCGAATCAGCTGCGTACCCATAGAAGATAATGGGACTGAATTCGCACCTGAGCCGCACCGCAAGGCATAAAATCTGCACACGTTTTTTCTGCAATGCGCAGTGCGAATGCATCGCACATATGTGAACCAGCCTCATTGAAAACAATGTATTTAGAAATGTTCTGCGTATTAAATGCGGTTTAAGCCGCACTCAATTCGCATAGGTGTGAACCCAGCCTTATAGTTTGTTAAAAATGGGAGCGTGATTATGTGGGTGGAGCTACAAAAGGTGGTCTGGTTTAGAGTGGACATGGTCAATAGGGTGTTCATTTTGAAAAATCTGCTAATTTTATTATAGTTTCTCTTTAAGGATCGTGTCAGCTGAGGACTCCTGTAGCACAATTGCTTAAAATAATAGTGTCCAGATGTTGGCAATTTTAGTCGGATGAGATAATCATCATCTAATATCTATATACAGGTATATGTGTAGTTTAATTATTCTAGTTAGTTAGAAGTGATTCAGACTTTGGCCAATGCTTAGCTTGCTATAACTGCAAGGATATCATTCTACAGTGTCAATATTGATTTACTAAAATAACTCCCATGTTTAATAATTATTGGCATGATTGTAAAAGCATTAGAAATGTTGGCAAATGTATTTGGAGGATGACTAGTAATGCAAAGTCTCGGTGTGGTCTAACTATATAAATAGAGTTCTCTAGATGTGCAAACAGTTCCTCAAGGGTTCAATTTAACATTCAGTGAAATTTGTCCCTTGTGCTGCTGTGTCCTTTAAAAGAAATCTTCCTCCTCCGATAACCCCCGCACCAACCCACCCACAACTCTGTGGCTGTATTCTATGAACGAAACAAGATCTGTGAATGGAGGATGTGGAATGATTGAAAGGTCTGCCCCCTCCATTCATAGATTGTGTTTCATTCATAGAAGCTGTTATACTGGCTTTTAAAAAGGCGACTATAGTCTGACTCTCTTGTTAAGTGCCTTTCATTGCTCTCTTAGTTCTAATAACCCCCAACGCACCACACGATTACTTTGGAAGGGGTTGGGGAGATCTGTACTGCACAAATTATAATTTTCTTTTCACTATGTACTTTAGCCTTGGGCCAAGACAAGTGGGAGGCAGAAGGGGCTAGATTGTCAACACCATATTCTCCAGGTGCCTGGCTGACAGGAGTGATGCTATCATCACTCCTGTCTATTGAAATGGAGCACACAGCAGGGGCAGAGGTAGCTGGTGCACATCACAAACCCAGGGGCATTTTTCCTTTCAGTGACATCACAAACCCAGGAGCATTGTAGGAACATTTCTTCCTTCCAGTGACACCATGGTGTTCCAGTGACACCATTGTAATTTTTTCTTCACACTGATGCTGGAGCATTTATTTCTACATTACTATTCAACCCATATTTCACTGCGGGGTAGAGTGTGTACTGCTATTAAACTCAAACGTTACATATGTTGTGATACGGTGTGCAGTGTGCTGTGTGCATCGCTATTACCCCACCTCACCCCCTACTCCACTTGGGCAAGTAGGGGGGGCGCAGTTTGGCATTTTTGCCTTGGGCAATGGTTGATTTTGTCACTGACTCCAGCTAGCACTGTATTTCTGAGCCCACCTAGCTATAAGAGTTATTGCACTAGTATTATTCGCAGCATGAAAGGAGTGGAAACATTGATTTATAAATGAGCTTTAATAGTAATGATCTCTAGCAATCTCATTCAATGTGTCCTCGTTCTTGACTATATCTGATTCTTCATGTTGCATGTCCCCATTTCTGATCATCTCCAATGATATGTATGCTGTCTCTGACAATTTTCTGTAACATTACACCTTTGAAAACGTATGTGCAGCCCCTTGGTGATGTCAGGGACTGCAGCTGAGGCCCCTTTTTCCTCATAAGTTGACCTCCCTCTACCCCCAATGGAGCAGTGATTGTTTGCTCTGGTCTGTTCAGGGTTTCATAGGTTGGGAGTTTGATTGTTTCCCTAAGCCTCTGGGAGAAGCTTCCAGAGCTTAGGGAGGGAAGATTCAAATAACCAGCCTGAAAATTGATGAAGACACAGCTGATCCCTGGGAATTAGTGCCCAGATGGTGAGCTGATAAATAGTCTGAGGCCCTGGAAAGATTGTCTTTCCCCCAACAAGGAGAGTTCCCAGCCGTAGGCCGCGTACACACGAGGGGATATGTCCGCTGAAAACGGTCCGATGGACCGTTTCAGCAGACATCTCCGCTCGTGTGTATGGGCTAGCGGACAGATTTCTCCACCCGACAGATTTCAAAGCATGCTTTGAAATCTATCCGGTGGGGATCTGTCCGCCCGACATGTCTGCTGGTTAGTACACTTACCAGCAGACATGTCGGCCCCCACCGCCGCCGCGCCGCTGCCGAATGGATTCGGCGCAAGCGCGGAAGTGTTTTACTTCCTGGTGCGGTGACGTTGCGGCGTCAACGTCACCGCCGCGTCACCGCGCCTTCCGGCGGCGGGGAATTTGATCCGATGGTGTGTACACGCCATCGGATCAAACTCCCGATCGGACATATCCGATGGAAATGGTCCGCGGACCGTTTTCATCGGATATATCCGATCGTGTGTACGCCGCCTTAGAGGGGACTGTTGCCCCTCTAAAGGCAAACCTTGGATTGTGTTGCTGTTCTCTGAGGTCTTCTGAGACCTGGAAAGGATCTGGAAAAATTATTTTTTTCTTCACTTACCGGGAGGTGTCCAGGAGCTGGAAGGTGGCAGCTGTCCTATGGACTTGTTAGTAATGACCCTGAACTCATTTCTAGTGACTGTGTGCTCTTTGGGATATAGGTGCCAGAAGTTGTTCTGACTGAGACAGCTTAATTAGGGTCTCAAATACCGGCCATCCCCCTATCCTCAGCAGGATTCTGGACTCTGAAATTTTGTGAAGTGTCCTTCTGTGTCTGTGCAGTGTTCCTGAAAATATACCCGGCAACTGCAGCTGTGCAGCTGTGCAATTGTGCAGGATAACCAGGCGTCAAGGAGACTTGCCCCATGGTTCCCAGCTGTAAGTGTTTAGATCATGGGTATTCAACAAAATAAGTGTCAGTTAAGTGTTAAATTTGTCTGCCGTAATATCGCAGTCCTGCTATAAGTCACTGATCGCCGCCATTACTAGTAAAAAAATAAATAAAAATATCCCATAGTTTGTAGACGCTATAACTTTTGCGCAAACCAATCAATATATGCTTATTGGGAATTTTTACCAAAAGTATGTAGCAGAATACATATTAGTCTAAATTGATGAAGTAATTGCATTTTGTACTTTTTTTTATTGGATATGTTTTATAGCAGAAAGTAAAAAAATACAAATTTTTTTTTTTTCGTTTTTATTTGGGTACAGTGTCGCACGAAAGGGGTAACTCTTCCAGGGGTCAAGTGGTTTAATTTTCCTAAAAAGAAAGTTTAGAACAAATTTTACTTTGGTCCTAACCTGAAGCTCATCCCCAAGCTATACAATATATACTGTATATAATTATTGCTACTGCCTATAGATAAGATTGTATATCAGAAATGTGGGCATCATTTATGTTCGACCAGCATCATAACTGTCAATAGATTGGTCTTACTTAATTAGGACCCTGAGTTTCTCAGGACTGAGCTACAACTAATTGTCTCTAGTATGTGTAAAAATTGCCTAGCACTGCTTTAAAGGCAAGTGAAGAATATTCAGAACATCAACGGAAGGTCCAAGTCCAACCAAGTGGAAATTAATTACCAGAGCACTTGAGCCCAGCAGCTTCAGTTATACAGTTTGTAAATAGTAATGAAATGGGATAAAGGCTGTATATGGCGTTCTTCTCTCAAAGATAATATAATACTCATCTAATAATTGGTTATAAATAAACGGTTATTATAGAGCAAAAACTTGCATATTCCTGGTTTACAATAAAATATAGAGGGCCAGATTCACAGAGCCCTTACTCCGGTCTATCTCGCATTAGACCGGAGTACTTTTAAATTACACGCGTCGTTTCATTAGTCTGAATCCTCAAACCATGAAACAACGGCTTCGGGCTTCAATCCGACTGGCTTACGTGTTCGTACGCCTTCGGATTTACGCTGCAATAAATTTGCGGCCGCTGGGTGGAGTTCCCGTCGTTTTCCGCGTCGGGGTAAGCAAATGAGCTTTTTCCGACGATCCACGAAGTTACAAGCGTCATTCGCAATCTCTTACGGCATCTGTAGTCATCTTTTTGCCGTGTAAAGTTTTTCCAGCTTTTATCTGGTCTAATATTAGACAGCCCATGTTAAGTATGGCCGTCGTTCCCGCGTCGAATTTCAACGTTTGTTTTTTTTTTCTATGTAAGTCGTCCGGGAATAGGAATGTACGTAAACGACGCTACTCAAACAACAAATGACGTATCGACGTTATTTCGCGCAATTCACGGCGGGAAATTTCTGAACGGAGAATGCGCAGTTCGATCGCCGCGGGGACGCGCCTAATTTAAATGCTTCACGCCCCCTAATCGCGTATTTCGATTCCGCCGTGAGAAATACACTACGCCGCCGTACCTTACGGGCCAAAATCTACATTAATTCGTCGTAGAGCCAGGTAAAATACGGCGGCGTAGTATATCTCTGATACTCTGCGCCAATGTAATTGTATCTGAATCTGGCCCAGAATCTTTAAAAAACATTTGTCAGAACTTTTTTTATATATTTTAAAATTTATGGTATGCGGTTGTTTCCAATTTCTGTAAGGAATTAACACAGCATAGTGGACCTCTGCCACCATAAAATAGTGTCCTCTCCCTCCCCATAGCAGTGTCATACCCCCCTTTACATCACCCCCCCTCACTCTAGTGTGCTCTGCCCCCCATAGCAGTGTCCTCTGCCCCCCTCCACCCCTCAATAGGGTCCTCTGCCTCTCCCACTATTGCAGTGTCCTGTGCCCTCTTCAAAGCAGTGTCTTCTTTCCCCCTTCACATCACGCCCCCAAATGTAGTGTCCTCTGTCCCCTTCACATCACACCCCCCACTGTAGTGTCATCTGCACCCATCTTAGCAGTGCCGTGTTTCCCCTCAAAGAAGTGTCCTCTGTCCCCTTTACACACCCCCACTTTAGTGTCCTCTGCCCCCCAAAGTACTGTTCTTTGTCCCTTTCACACCCTCACTGCACTGTAGTATCCTCTGCACCTCCACCATTGCATTGTCCTCTGTCCCCTTCACCCCCCCCCCCACACGTTTGTGTCCTCTGGCCCCCTCCAAAGCAATGTCCTCTGTCCCCTTCACACCCTCCCCCAACTGTAGTATCCTCTGTGCCCCCTCAATGCAGTGCCCTCTGTCTCCTTCACCCCCCCCCACTGTAATGTCCTTTGCGCCCCCTAAGGCAGTAAGTGCCCTCTGTCCCCTTCACCCCCCCTACTTTAATTTCCTCTGTGCCCCCCCCCCCCATGCAGTGTCCTCTGTTCCCTTCATCCCCCTAATGTAGTGTCCTCTGTCCCCTTTTCCCCTGCCCGCCACTGTAGTGTCCTTTGCCCCCCATGTAATGTCCCCTTTCCCCTACACACACCCCTCTCCCCCACTGTACTGTCCTCTGTTCCCCGCCATGCAGTTTCCTCTGCCTCCTTTATGCCCCCCCCCCCCGCCCCCGCACTGTAATGTTCTCTGCCCTCCCAGTGCGATGTCCTCTGTCCTCTAAACACAGATCCCCCAACTCCATGTAGTGTCCTCTGTCCCCTTCAATCCTCCCTCCCCTCATCTGTAGTGTTCCCTGTCCCCTTCACACCAGTGTGTAGGTAGCAGTCTCCTACCTTACACCGGTGTATAGCAGAGCAGAGAATGGGGGAAGTCACAGTACTGGATAGAGGGCAGGGGCAGCATCTGAGTTAACTTTTTACATTAACAAGTTGGTAATTAGTTCCTAGAACTGCCCGGCAACCAATCACATGCTGGTAATGTAAAAAGTTAATTCCAGAAGCTCCTGCCCTCACCCTCTATTCAGTACTGTGACTTCTCCCGATCTTCTCCTCAAGAGGAGAGTGGCGGAAGCTGGGGGAAGGACTGTGTGTGGGGCTGTGTTCCCCCTCGATCACTTGCAGTGGACAGGTCGATCGTGATTGATGGCTTGCCGTCCCCCGATTTAAGGTATACAATGCTTTAGAGGAAGGTCCTCGATGGGTGAATGGGGAATAAGGGAAAAGGGTAATGTCTGTTTTAAGATTTCCCTTCCCTATGGGACTGCAGCAGTTATGGAGTTTCAAGGCTCCGTTGAGTTTCTAGGCCCTCCTCTCGCTTCAAGGGGTCCTTGAAGTGTTTGCAGATTTCAAGACTCCCCATTGACATGTAATGACATGTGAGGAGTCTTCTAGAAGGGTCAGCTGATTGGTGGGGTACATTTTCTAGGGGGTCGCATGACCTCCTGGAAAGTTCTGGAACATTTTGGAGAACTCTTTAAAGGGGATTCCGACCCCAAGAGCTCACTCGCCTCAGTGGTTTTCTCCTCCCGCCCTATTTTGTCATGGCCTATTATTATGTGGTCGGGTCACCTTTTTGTTTTAAAGCTTATATGTTATGGGATGTTTTAAACTTGCTATGAAATTTATGGCTTGAGACATAGTGGATGAGCCATTGTTTAAATGATAACAATTTAAACAAGAAAAATGGCCACGGCCAAGTTTACTTCCAAAAGGTTGTATTGGTGTTTAAGTTTTTTTTTAAATACTGCCTACTAGGGTTGTCCCGATACCACTTTTTTGGGACCGAGTACAAGTACCGATACTTTTTTTCAAGTAGTCGCCGATACCGAATACCGATACTTTTTTTAAATGTGTCCCCAAATGCAGCCATGTCCCCCACATATACAGCCATGTCCCCCACATATGCAGCCATGTCCCTCCAGCCATGTCCCCCACATATGCAGCCATGTCCCTCCAGCCATGTCCCCCACATATGCAGCCATGTCCCTCCAGCCATGTCCCCCACATATGCAGCCATGTCCCTCCAGCCATGTCCCTCCATACCTAGCCGCCGAAAGCCGCCGCACGGAGAACATCACAGCATTCATTTGAATAGCTGTTTTGCCCGTGCGTATAGACACTCCCCCTTGCTCGGGATTGGACAGATCATGATCACCCATCCAATCCCGAGCAAGGGGGAGTGTCTATACACAGCAGGAACACTACAGCTATTCAAATGAAAGCTGTGATGTTCCCGAACGCCGTTTTACCGATGCGGCGCCTTTCGATGCGGCGGCTTTCGATGCGTCGGGGGGGGGGAGTATTCTATTTAGGTATCGGGGGTATTTGCGGGAGTACAAGTACTCCCGCAAATACTCGGTATCGGTCCCGATACCAATACTGGTATCGGTATCGGGACAACCCTACTGCCTACAGTCCCGCATGTCTCACCACTGTTAAAAGCAGAACTAAACCCTCCTATCTTTTCAGCCAAGGAGGCTGCCATCTTGGTCTCTGTTTGATCTTCAGCTTTCATAATGCTGCACATGTGATCAGTTATGATGCCAGATGGTTTGACAGTTTTGTTGAGAGCACAAGCAAATGGGACAATTACATTCCAGGAACGTGCCAGAATATAACAGTTTTTGGTTTAGTTCCGTTTTAGGCCGTGGGCCCCTTAAGAGGCAGTGAAAGGCTTATTAACCAGGAGAACAATGCACTTGTAGCTCTCAGGACCATTTCACAATTTCATGTGTTCTTAAGGTGTTAATCATTAGGAATTAAAGGCAACATTAGAAATTTTGTTAAAAGGTAAGCTATTTTTCACAGATGACACGTGCAAAATAAACCTACCTGCCTTCTCACAGTCTTTTGTGGCATGAACTGCACATACACGGGTCAAGTTACATTGTCAGCACAGTCCCTGCGTCCCAAGATTACTGACTCCTGTGCATACTGACCCTTGCTGACCAATCTAGATGGCCAAAGACAGGCAGACAAAGGTGCTGGCGCATGCACAGCTTAGTTTACATTGCCAGAATGACAGACTCCTATGCATGTGCAGGAATTACATCATCCATCACCAGCCAAAGGCATCAACCCAGAACAAGCATTTATTCAGTAACTCCCATCCTGTGTATATGCGGGTTGAAATTAAAGTGGTTGTAAAGGCTCAAGTTTTTTTTTTAAACCTTCAGTAGCCCCCCTCCCCCAATAGTCACTTGAGCCCCATCTCAATCCAGTAATGTGCAGAAAAGCAGTGGCTCTCCCAGGTTTCTTCCTTTGGGTCCCACTACTGTCAATAACAGCTAGTAAGCCAATGAGGAGAGGGCAGGGGGAAAAGCCGAGACACGCTCCATGTGTAAATGGACACAAAGAGCAGCAGCTCGGGAGTGAGCCTGCTAGGGTGCCCCCATACTGTAGTAACCTACTTGCTATTGGAGCACTTGGCAAGAGGGAGAGGCCAGGAGTGCCAATGGGGGACTCGAGAAAAGGAGGATCGGGGATGCTCTGTACAAAATCACTGCACAGAACAGGTAAATATGACATGTTTGTTAGTTAAAAAAAATTGCCTTTAATATCACTTTAGGTGCTATCCCGAACAGAAGGGTAGGGGTTAATGTTGTTCCTGGTTCTTTGGTTTTGGCAGGTTTTCTTTGGGTCTGACCCACTGAATCTGTGATATTAAACAGGGAGAGTGATCTGGAGCCAGAAAGAGGGTGAGTGAGTGAGTGAGTGAGGCCCCGTACACACCCAGAGAACCTCGACGGGCAGAACACATCGTTCCGCCCGTCGAGGTTCTCTGCCGGCCGTCAGATTCGGCGACCCGCCCGTCGGGAAAGGCAACCAGCCATTCATCCCGACGGGCCGTCGAGCAAATAGAGAACCTGCTCTCTATTGGCTCGACGGGTTTCCCGATGGGCGGGGCTCGCCGAGAGCGTACACACGGCCGAGGTTCTCGGCAGAATGCGGCTCCCAGCGAGGTTCTCGCTGGTTTCTGCCGAGAACCTCGGCCGTGTGTACGCGGCTTCAAAGAGGGATATGGAGCTGAAAAGCAGAGGAGAAGCTCAGGCCCAAAGTCCATAGAAAATCCCTTAAAGGGGAGAGAATTAGAGAGCCGCACCTGTGAGGGTCACCTGCTGCTGCTACTGCTCTCATATAAAAGGTCATCAGGACCTTGTGTTTGACCCGAAGACTCCAGCACTGGGAAATGTCACTTATGGATCCCCTGACCATACAGTACATGGACTCTACCTTTGCAGGTATGCCAGGGCAGCACATAGCCAGAGATAGGGTTAGGGATGTAGAAAGAAATACTGTTCTCACATGTGGACTTTGTAATATGTTGCACTTTTCAAAGTAAAGCTTTTGAAAGCTTGTTCCTGCTTGGTCTGAAGTTAATAAAGGGGTTAATGAAAGTAACCAGCGCCTTTCTACAGTTCAGGTCAATAAGGTACTTTGGGTTATGAAGACACCAGTACAGGAGTTAATACAGTGTGAAGATACAAGTGGTTATCTGGAGTAACACAAATTTACTGAGTTTAGCAAGTTTACCAAGCAGCCTGTTGTTAAGTGTGTACATGTGACAGGTGGGATAGATTCTAGCAGGAGGCGTTTTTGTCGACTCTTCCTCCGTGAGTAGTCCGCCTGCCAAAGCAACGGAAACAGACTTGTGCCACAGAGGTCCCTAGCCTGTACACAGATACAGAAGAATTAAGAAAAGTTAAGTGCATGCATTGAGTCAGCACTGGCTGTATAGTGGGACCATTTCTAGGAGTGTGGTAGTGGTGATACGCTGGACGGGTGGATGTGCACAAGGCTCAGCATGTCCATCCTAAGTGCAAGTTATAGAGAAGGTGTGCATTGTCACAGGAACCCAAAACGTAACTGGGGAACGGTTATAGTGCAAATGAACACGCTGTATGTTCAGCTCTAAAACCAGAGGCCGGCATTAAGGTCAAGTATTCCCCCACGGTGGCCTCAGCCTTGTCCCAGGGCAGGATGAAAATGTCACAGAAGTAAAGGTACCCAACGTATAGTAAAGTTATCTTGATACAGATGCCTAGCATAGCCCAGAAGAATCCACCTGGGGGTCAGTGCTCTCATGTGACCTAGACTTGGAACCCAACAAAATAAAGTGGTTGTAAACCCCCCGGTGGCCTCAGCCTTGTCCCAGAGCAGGATGAAAATGGCACAGAAGTAAAGGTACCCAACGTGTAGTAAAGTTATCTTGATACAGGTGCCTAGCATAGCCCAGAAGAATCCAACCCGGGGGTCAGTCCTCTCATGTGACCTAGACTTGGAACCCAACTAAATAAAGTGGTTGTAAACCTGAGTCATGGAATCTGAACGGAGCACATATAGCTGTAGTGTTTACTTATCTCTCTCCAAAGCTCTAAGTGTAATTTATGACTGATGCTTTGTTCCTCTGCTATCAGAATTAGTCACTTATAAGTAGTTTTCCCAAGATAAATTTGTGTTGGGAGGGAAGGGGGTTAGAATGGAGCTTGTCTATTCAGAATACAGTTCTTCTTCTGTGTGAAGGGGTGTGTGTTCCTTTTCTTCCAATCTGCTCTTACACACTGTAACTGCAACCCCTCTGCCTCCTCCTCTATGCTCCTGACAGATGAAGAAAGATTTTAACACTTTTCTGCCCTTTTACAGGAGTGTGGGAGGAGAGGTCCATCATCACCCACAACCCCCCCCCCCCCCCCCTCTTCCAACATGTGTACCTGCTCCAAAATAGTACGGTTGATTTTTTTAAATAGAACATATTAACTTTGGAAATTTAATTTTCACTCTGTAAATGAAGTGATGTTATTCTTAATCTTAAAATCCATTTTTATTTTTTTTCCTTGCACATGATTTGGTACTTAGCTTTGCCTCATTCACTAAGCTAAGTAAAATAAGTAATTAGTAAATGGTACTGGAAATAGGTAGCCATTTAGATAATGATGACTGCTGAAGCAGTCACTCAGGTCTACACTGCATTTAAAGCTGATCTCCGGGAATTAGCCAAAGTGTTCCCTTGCAGTGGGGCCCTCCTGCATTGCAAGGTTTAAATGCTCATTAAATCTAGTAGGGAAGTGAAGCTAATATATTAGTTACATTACCCTTGCTCCAACAAGTTTCAATGCTCTCCTTTTCCACAAAGCTTTGTTCTTTGGAAGAAACCTCTGCATTATCACATGTAATGTAGGGTTATTGAGAACGTATTAAGCTTTAGTAAGTGTGTTGAAAACTTTTGTTATGTTTGTGCTGCAGGGATATTACCTCTGCATTGTATGCATAGGCGTGCGCACAGGGTGTGCCGAGTGTGCCTCACTCCATGAGCATTAGCATTATCACTCTTTGTGCTGGCAGGAAGATGGGAAAGATCTCTCTCACGTACTTCTTTCACTGTGCCGACAGGGAGATCAATGTGCCAGTCAGGGTCATACATTTGTAGACACGCACACACGTGTGTTGGAGCTTCATGGTGCACACCCTAATGCAATGGGCTGCGCACACCTATGATTGTATGTGAAGCAGGTATAAGTGCAATTGGAGCCAGAGCACCTTGGAGAGGAAGCAGTACTGAGGTGGTCACAAAGATTGAAGGAACCTACCCAAGTGGGAAAAAATGACTTAATCAGGTACCCCTAGACCTAACAAGAAGTCAACCTTTCCAATGTGGGGAGTGCACTCTGTGGGGGTAGATTTTGTTTCATTCCTAAAGTTCAGCTTGAAAACCTTGATGAAGGGATTCAATGAAATGTGCTAAAAAAAAATGTCATTTTGATCTATAGTTTGATATCTTGTTAATAAATATACTTTTCTGGATTTTAAAGCCATTGGTGTGGCACTCCCTTTACTTTCCTAAGTATACAGCACCAATAGACTTGTATAGAGTTGTATAAAAAAAAGATCACTTCTCAAACACCATCTCAAAATCCCTAAACCGACCACGGAAAATAAAACCCTACACCACCCATCGCACTCTCCGATCATCTAACCAAAACCTCCTCTACATCCCCAAATACAACTACAAATCAAAGGGAGAACGAAGATTTGCAGTCCAAGGACTATGGCTATGGAACGCTCTACCAACGGACATCCGCATGTAAGAAAACCATCGGGCCTTCAGGAAAAAACTCAAGACCCACCTCTTCTGAAGGATTAGGACGACGCAGGATGGAAAAAGCGCTTTGAGGCAATTCAGTTCGCATGTGTAGCGCTATACAAGTTATTCACTTCACTTCACTTCAGTTGTAGCACTACCCCCGAAGGAGCTGCTTGTTTAGATTGGGTTTTGCACGTTACCTCTAAGTTCGTTGTCCAGGGAAGGAAGTCTGTAGAAATTGCAATGTCCACACAAAATGTAAAACCTTCAACTGTTTTATTTTTGTTGCATAAAACTTGTGAAGGAAGTAGAGAGTATAGAGAGAAGGGGAAGGTTCTGGTAAGCAGTACAGAATGAACAAAAAGTATCTAAAATTCCAGTATTCACCACTCACTCCTGAGTGGATATTGCTCACCCGGATAGACCCCTCTCATATGGCCTAGCAGCCGGAATGATGCACGAACCAGTATGAGAACAGTCTCTGCCACAAACCGTCTGAGAAAGAAAGATGTATAGTCAGGGAATCCTCTGCCACAGGATTTCAGTCCCAAACTTCCTGCCATACAACAAAAGAGCCTTTAAGCCGATCCAGCGGACTGTAAGACACTCTTAGTAGTGGATCCCTTGTTACCAAAATCACCAGGCTCGACCTGAGACACCAGCCTGCGTTGCTTAGTCTCCTCCAGGGCAGGTCCTCACCCTGATCTCCTTCGTTAAGCAGCTTCCCCCACTTAAATGGACAGCTTGGGATCCCTTTAGAACCATAGGCCCCAGCCAGCATAGCTGGGCCTACTCGTTCAAGATGCAGCCTCGGACCAACGTGGTCCCGGGGCTGTAAATCACACACTTGTGCCCCGTGCCAGAAGGGCCACGAGGCAAAGGACCCCGAAAAACGGCATCTGCCCCATAAGTATGTCTTACCAACATGCACAGCGGGGCACCACTCCCACTGGGCTGCTGCCGAGAAGGGTCACACCATGCTTCGCCCAAGTTCCAACATGGGCCTGAGGTGATAACGCCACCTACAGGCAACAAGGGAAAACTTCCATCATGAAATTAGTAAAGTCTGAGCCCAACTATTGGCTAGGAGTAGGGAGTACGGGAGATCAGAGAAGCAGGGGCGGACTGACCATTTGAGCAAAGTTGCCAGCCTCAGTAAAACCAGGGACAGTATGTAAAAATTTGTGTTTTTTTTTACATCTGTCCCTAAAATGTCCCTTACTGACATCCTTTTGGTCTAAAAATCCCAAGATTATAGCTGCCCCGCCTCTCCAGTAACTTTTCAGTGTGTGTATGTATATTTTGTGTGTATGTATATATACTGTGTGTATACTGTGTATGTATACTGTATGTGTGTGTGTATACTGGGTGGCCCCTTAATCTATTGCCTGGTGGCCCCATAATATCCTATTGCCTTGGGGCACCATAATCTCCTATTGCCCGGGGGCCCCATAATCTCCTATTGCCCGAGTGCCCCATAATCTCCTATTGCCCGGGGGCCCCATAATCTCCTATTGCCCGGGTGCCCCATAATCTCCTATTGCCCGGGGGCCCCATAAACTCCTATTGCCCGGGGACCCCATGAGTTGTCAGTCCACCCCCGCAGAGAAGGAAGATTTCACCTAAACCAGGAGACAGCAGCACACTGATGGTAAGTAATGTCCCTCGCGCTTATTCTTTATTTCTAACAACACTTAGGGGGGGATTTTCTAAAACTGGTGCACACAGAATCTGTTGCAGCTGTGCAGAGTAACCATTCAGCTTCTTTATGGGTCCCTTTCAAAGCCGACATTCCAGCGCGACTTCAGTACGACTTGCATGCCTCTTCTCACTTGCCAACCACCCTATAACAATTTTACTGCTACAGGGTGGCCAAAAAAGGACATACATTTTATTTGGGTACAGTGTCGCCCAACTGCACAATTGTTAGTTAAAGAAACGCATTGCAGTATTGCAAAACATGGCCTGGTCAGTAAGGGGGGGGGGGCAAATTTTCCAGATCTGAAGTCAATGCAAGTCGTGCTAAAGTCGGACCATAAACAGTGCAGGAACCTAGTCTCTCCTATTAGAATATTTCTTTTGCACTTAATGGGGCATGATTAGTCATGCAACGTGCACTAAGTCGGAACGCATGTGGCACCAGTTTGAACTGGGTCTCAGCCTACGTTCACACTGAGGGCGGGTTCGAAATCATGCCAACTCGCACAATTTCAAACCGCCATTTTAGTCCGAATTCGGGGTGATTCAACAGACATTTGTGTTCGTGTTCGTGTTCATACACAGATGTATTGAAATTAGGGTTGTCTCGATAGCGATACTGAGCATTTGTGGAGTACTTGTACTTGCGCAAATGCTCCCGATGCCAGATCCGATACTGCCCCAACCCCCCCCCGCCCCCCCCGCCCCTGCCGGATTGGGCGGGTGATCTGTCTATCAAAGTGGCGGAGCAAGGAGGAGTGTCTATACGTGGCGCGGCGGGGAAAGCTGTGATGTTCCTCGCGCTGATTAACTAGGACGGCGGCGGCGACGGCGGCATGGCTGCATATAATACAGTATGGGGAGACATGGCTGCTTTTATGGGGGGACATGGCTGCATATATGGGGGGATATGGCTGCATATATGGGGGGATATGGCTGCATATATGGGGGGATATGGCTGCATATATGGGGGGACATGGCTGAATTACTGGGGGGACATTGCTGCATTACTGGGGGGGACAAGGCTGAATTACTGGGAGGACATGGCTGCATTACTGGGGGGACATGGCTGCATCTCTGGGGGGACATGGCTGCATCTCTGGGGGGACATTTTAAAAAAGTATCGGTATTCGGTATCGGCAAGTAAATGAAAAAAAGTATCGGTACTTGTACTCGGTCCTAAAAAAGTGGTATCTGGACAACCCTAATTGAAATCGCCCCCGAAGTCGCCAAAAGTAGAGCCAAAACTACTTTTGTGACACACAAAGTTGGCGTCACACCGATTTTGATGGTGCCATTGCCAGCAATAGGCTCCGATTTGGCATACGATTTGACATGTCAAATCGCATGCCAAATCCACCCAGTGTAAATGTGGGCTTATTATCAAAGCTTAATCGAACAAGCTGAAGTTAGAAGCTGATTGGTTACTATGCACAGCTGCACCAGATTCTGTGTTCACCAGTTTTAGTAAATCCCTGTGATCGGTCATCAGTGACGTGTCGCGTGTAGCCACGCCCCCGAACAGTAAGAATCACTACCTAGTACTGACTTAACCTCTGCAGCACCACCTAGTGGTTAACCCCTTCACTGTCAGCGTAATTTTTACAGTAATCAATGCATTTTTATAGCACTGTTTGCTGTAAAAATGACAATAGTCCCAAAAACGTGTCAAACGTGTCCGATGTGTCCGCCATAAAGTCACAATAAAAATTGCTGATCGCCGCCATTACTAGTAAAAAAAAAATATTAATAAAAATGCCATAAAACGACCCCCTATTTTGTAGCTGCTATAACTTTTGCGCAAAGCAGTCAATAGACACTTATTGTGATTTATTTTTTAACAAAAATATGTAGAAGAATACGTATCAGCCTAAACTGAGGAAAACATTTTTTATATATGTATATATATATATATATATATATTGGGGGGGGGGGTTTATTAATTATAGCAAAAAGAAAAAAATTATGATTTTTTTTCAAAATTGTCATTTTATTTTTTGTTTATAGCGCAAAAAATAAAAAACGCAGAGGTGATCGCATACAACTATAAGAAAGCTCTATTTGTGTGAAAAAAAAGGACGCCAATTTTGTTTGGGAGCCAAGTTGCACGACCACGCAATTGTCAGTTAAAGCGACGCAGTGCCGAATCGCAAAAAGTGGCCTGGTCTCTAACCAGCAAAATAGTCCGGGTTATCGCTGGAACCGCAGATTTACCCTCCACCATAAAATGTTTCTCAGTACTTTCTGGTGGCAATGGTCACCATATCAGGTAGTGAGGGTGAATCTCCTCAGCAGATATGGCAACCTTCCCCCACTCTCTCCAACAATATGAAAAATTTAAATTTGGCTATAGTTATACTTTAAACCAGGGGTCTCCAAACTGCGGCCCAAAGGCTAGATGTGGCCCTTTGTTAGACTTTATCCGGCCCTTGGGGCACAATACCTCCCACTGACATGAGGCACTATTCCTCCCATTGACACCAACAATGGGGCACTATATTATCCACTGATACCAATGATGGGATACTCTTCCTCCTACTAATAGGGGGAATACTCCTCTTCCTATTGACCACCAACCCTGAGGCCATATATGTTCTCACTGATGCCTGGCCCGTGACATTTTCTTCCCTTGCTGGCCCCAATCCGGCCCTCCTAAAGTCTGAAGGGCAATAAAGTGGCCCTTTGTTTGAAAAGTTTGGAGACCCCTGCTTTAAACAATACCCTTAGTTTAAAACGTGATTTGACAGATTCTGTATAAACCACGCACATGATCAGATGCTCAGTGAGGCTTTTACTCTTACCTCTGTAAGCCTTTTCTCTTAGGGTCGTCATATGAGAGAAATAATCGTAGCGCTATTTAAAGGGAGCTGACAGCACTGTTTATTTAGCCGAGCGATAATATAAAAAGGGAAAGTCCTGAGGAACTTTGGAGAACCTGATGAAAATATGTTGCCATGGTGTTTGCGATACAAACAAATACAAGGAAGTAATGAGCGGGCGTAGGTAATTATTATGTGTAAAGTGCGTGATAAAAGCAGTGAGCATCCACAGCCTATCTTTGTGATATGGATGAACTCTGATAAATGAGCTGGGAGGTTTTCCCGGAGCTGTCCTAGGTCCTGAACAAAGAGCTCCATGCTGTATAATGCACACCGAGGAGAGGACAGGCTGCAAGAATCCTGGAGCTATGGGATCATATAAACTGTGCATAAAACCAAAGCATTTGTTTAAATTTATTACAATGTGGAAGGGTTAGGAGCCCTGTAAGGTTTGTATTGCTATATGATTCTCCATCAGAAAATTCACCCTAAAGGCCCATACACACGATCAGATTTTCTGACGGGAATTGTATGACGGCAGGCTGTTGTCGGATAATACGACCGTTTGTATGCTCCATCGGACAATTGTTGTCGGATTTTCCACCAACAAATGTGGGATAGCATGCTTTAATATTTTCCGACAACAAGTGCCTCTTGATGGATTTTCCAATCGTGTCTACGCAAGTCCGTCAGACAAAATTCCAAAGTACAAACACGCATTGCTCAGAAGCAATGCTAACCATGAGGCCGCGTACACACGATCGTATATATCTGCTGAAACTGGTCCGCAGACCAGTTTCAGCGGACAGATTTGACCGTGTGTACGGGCTAGCAGACAGGTTTCCAGCAGACAAAAGTTTTAAAGCATGCTTTAAAACTTGTCTGCTGGAAAGCCATCTGTCCGACATGTCCGCTGGTTAGTACGCCTAACCAGCGGACATAAATCCCCCGCATGCGTCAAATGGATTCGACGCATGCGTGGAAGTATTTTACTTCCTGGTTCGGTGACGTGGCGGCGTCAACGTCACCGCCGTCACGTCACCGCGCTGTCTGTCCGCGGGGATTTTGGTTTGATCGTGTGTACACTGATCAAACCAAATCATCCCAGGAGACATGTCCGATGAAAACGGTCTGTCGGACCGTTTTCATCGGATTTGTCTCCTCGTGTGTACGCGGCCTAACACAACATTATCAGAAGTTGCCCAAAGGGTGGCGCTAAAGAGCTGAAAAACACGTAGTTTCATGTTTGTTGGCCGACAATTCTTTGCCGTTTGTAGACAATACAAGTTCACGGCCAATGCCCTTCGGACAAAATTCCTACTCTTTGTCTGTGGAAAATCCGATCGTGTGTATGAGGCTTTACAGTTGGTCTGGAGGACCATTGTCTCTGGTGCAGAAAGTGAACAAAAATCTAAATTTGTTTTATGTCACTGGAAAACAATTAAGAGAAAATCGTCCAATGGGAAAACCTATTCTGGTGACAGCTGTCTAAAGAATGGTAAAAATAGTATCCCCTTTCTACAGAGAGATCCACTCTTATATCCTGCTGTGTCTCAGGAGATGGAAACGAGAGAAATCAGGCAGAAAAAAATGTGTTCCTCTGGATCAATTGCGGGTATAGGATTGTGTATATAAGATTGTATGTTTTCTGGTATTGGTTTGACCAGTGTCTTTATCCAACCAGACTTACGAACTATGGCCCGACGTATCTCCAGTTACGCAGCGTAAGTGCAAATATGCGCCGTCGTATCTGTGCGCTGGACCCACTAACTAAGATACGCCTAAAAACAGACTTCATCCCACCGACGTAACTTGCCTACGCCGGCGTAGAGTGGGCGCATATTTACGCTGGACGCATGTGGCGCTCCCATTGATTTTCTATTCAAATATGCAAATGAGGGAAATACGGTGATTCACGAACGTACTTGTGCCCGGCGCATGATATACGCGGTTTGCGTAAGTTTTACGTCCGGCGTAAAGTTATTCCCCATAGATGAGGCGCAACCCATGCAAAGGTATGGACCAGGGAACACAAGCCTACATATTGTACGTTGGACGTCTGTGAAAATGGGCCGACGTGGGTCTGGCTGGGCGTAGGTTACGTTAACGGCGTACACAGTGATCCGGCGTATCTTAGGCAGTTCTTCCGACGTGGTTGTGCACATGCGCATGGGGATATGTCCACGTCTCGACGCATGCGCAGTTCGTTTTAAGTACATGTCTGGTGCCCAGCCCATCATTTGCATGGGGTCACGCTTTATTAGCATGGATCACGCCCACTTCCACCTACGCCGGCCTACGCCTACGAAATATACGCCACGCTGGTGCAACGTTGCGAGCATTTGCTTTGTGAATTCCACGCTGCATCGGCGTAGCGTAGAAGAGATACGCTACGGCGGCATAAATGTGCGCCGATGTCTGTGAATCCGGGCAAAAAACTATATAGATATATATCTATATATACATTGTATATATAGATATATATCTACCGTATTTATCGGCGTATATCGCGCACTTTTTTGCCCTGAAAATCAGGGCAAAATGGTGGGTGCGCGATATACGCCGATACCCGCTTTCCCGCGCCGAATTTTGAATACTGCGCCGGCATATACCGAGCGTAGTACACTCGGGTATATTCGGCCAGTCTCGGCTTCTTCCGCGGTCACGTCCTGGACGTACAGGACGTGAGCGCGAAAGTTGCCGAGCCTGCCCGAGTGTACTGCGCTCAGTATATGCTGGCGCAGTATTCAAAACTCGGCGTGGGAAACGAGCGGGGAGGACGCGAGGACGCCGCGAGGACCCTGGACCCGCCGAAGAGGACGCCAGACCCGCCGAAGAGGACACCGGACCCGCCGAAGAGGACACCGGACCCGCCGAAGAGGACACCGGACCCGCCGAAGAGGACACCGGACCCGCCGCAGAAGGACACCGAACCCGACGAGGCCGCCGATGGACGCCGCGCAAGACACCAGAACTGTAGAACAGAAAAGTACAAAATAACTTTTTTTCCACAGGATTGGGGGGCACGCGGTATACGCGGGAGCGCGTTATACCGCGATAAATACGGTATATATATAAATCTACATATACACACTTACCGACCACTTTACTTATGCCTTCAGAACTGTCTTGCCTTAAAGTTTTTTTTTTTTTTTTAATAACAAACATGTCATACTTACCTCCACTGTACAGTTCATTTTGCACAGAGTAGCCACGACCCTCCTCTTCTAGGGGTCCCTGGCGGCACTATCAGCTCCTCCCTGCATCGGTAAACCCCCTAGGAGAAGCTCTCACCCTGGAGGTTACCGCGCGCTCCCAAGTTCAGCTTTTGCATCCATAGACACAGAACACCAGACTCAGCCCCGTCCCCTGCGTCATTGGATTTGATTGACAGTAGCAGGAGCCAATGGTTGTGCTGCTATCAATCTGTCCAATCAAGAGCCGAGACAACAGGCAGAGAGGTAGGATGCATCGGTCTTGGAACAAATGGGCTCAAGAGGGTAAAATGGGGGGGGGGGCTGGTCAGTGTCAGAAGTTTAAGGTGAAAAACACAACCCCTTTAATTCTTTGTGGCATAGATTCAAAATGTTGGAAACATTCCTCAGAGATTTTGGTCCATATTGACATGATAGCATCACACAGAAGATGGGTCCACTGTAGTCATAAAGGGATGGACATGGTTAACAACAATACCCGGGTAAGCTGTGGCATTTAAACGATGCTCAATTGGTACTTAGGGGCCCAAAGTGTGCCAAGAACATATCCCCCACACCATTACACCATCACCACCACCAGCCTGAACCATTGATACAATGCAGGATGGATCCATTCTTTTAAGCTGTTTACACCAAATTCTGACCCTACCATCTGAATGTTGCAGCTGAAATCAAAACTCATCAAACCAGGCAACATTTTTCCAATCTTCTATTGTCCAATTTTTTTGAGCATGTGCAAATTGTAGCCTCAGTTTCCTGTTCTTAGCTGACAGGAGGGGCACCCGATGTGGTCTTCTGCCTCTGTAGCCCATCTGATTCACGGTTTGATGTGTTGTGTGTTCAGAGCTGGTATTCTGCATACCTTGGTTGTAACGAGTGTTTTTTTGAGTTACTGTTGCCTTTCTATTATCTCAGACCAGTCTGCCCATTCTCCTCTGACATCAATAAGACATTTTCGTCCACACAACTGCCGCTTACTGGATAGTTTCTCTTTTTTCAGGCCATTCTGAATTTTAATGTGTGAAATAAGTATTTAACCCCTTCACAAAACATGACTTAGTACTTGGTGGCAAAACCCTTGTTGGCAATCACAGAGGTCAGATGCTGTTGGCCACCATGTTTGCACACATCTCAGGATTTTGTCCCACTCCTCTTTGCAGATCTTCTCCAAGTCATTAATGTTTTGAGGCTGACGTTTGGTAACTCGAGCCTTCAGCTCCCTTCACATATTTTCTATGGAATTAAAGTCTGGAGACTGGTTAGGACACTCCAAGACCTTAATGTGCTTCTTCTTGAGCCATTTTTTTGTTGCCTTGGCTGTGCGTTTTGGGTCATTGGCATGCTGGAATACCCATCCATGACCCATTTTCACAGCCATGGCTGAGGGAAGGGGGTTCTCACCCAAGATTTGACAGTACATGGCCCTGTCGATCGTCTCTTTGATGCAGTGAAGTTGTCCTGTCCCCTTAGCAAAAAATTACCCCCAAAGAATAATGTTTCCACCTCCATGTTTGATGGTGGGGATGGTGTTCTTGGGGTCATAATCAACATTCCTCCTCCTCCAAACACAGTGGGCTGAATTGATGCCAAAAGGCTTGATTTTGATCTCATCTGACCACAACACTTTCGCCCAGTTCTCCTCTGAATAATTCAGATGTTCATAAGCAAACTTCAGACGGGCCTGTACATGTCATTTTTTGAGCAGGGGGACGTTCACGGCATAGTGTGTTACCAATTGTTTTCTCCAGGGCTTTTTTTCTGGGGGAACTTGGTGGAACTCAGTTCCACCACCTTTGGCTCAGACCCTTTGGTGCCTGCTCACCACAATCACTTGTAAACACAGAAGTCTGGTTTCTGTGTTTACAAGTGCCAGCTCTTCACTCTGTGTGTAACCCCCCCTGAACTCTGCACTCTGTATTAGTGCAATTCTGGTATTTAATGCCCCTTTAAGACCCTTCTACTGTTTGTGAAATCTGAACGGGGTCGTGGTTGAGTTCCTGCACCTATTTTCTGAGAAAAAAAGCTCTGGTTTTCTCTCCCATGTAGTACTGGGCTGATTCCTCACCATTCTCATTATTATTGAAACTCTACAAGGTGAGATCTTGCATGGAGCCCCAGATTGAGGGAGATTGACAGTAATTTTAGTTTCTTCCATTTGCGAATAATCGCACCAACTGTTGTCACCCTCAAACCAAGCTGCTTGGCAGTGGTCTTGTAGCCCATTCCAGCCTTGTGTAGGTCTACAATCGTGTCCCTGACATCCTTGGACAAATCTTTGGTCTTCGCCATGGTGGAGAGATTGGAATCTGATTGATTGCTTCTGTGCACAGGTGTCTTTTATACAGGTAACAAGCTGAGATTAGAAGCACTCCCTTGAGGCCGGGTTCACCCTATACTACATGACAGCAGTACAACTTTCATCCTACTTTGCTCTGCGACATCTGTCCTACATTCATCCTACATTCATCCTACATTGGTCCTACATCCATCCGACTTTCATGAACAGGATACTACTTTGAACCGACTTTGTGATAGTCTGACTTGTTCTTTGACCAATCAAAACAATCCCAGAGTGAGATAAGTTCCTTTTACTGCTGCTGTAATCACATGTCGGATGTCTGATGAGGACAAGGCTCCTACTTTGGTCCGACTTCAATGATATTCAATGGGCTGAAGTAGGATGAATGTCGGAGCAAAGTAGTACAGGGAGTGTTTTCAAAGTCGGACCGACTTGTGTCGAATCAGTTAAGACGGCTCTCATAGGGAAACACTGATTTTCACACGTCATGCTACATGAGCTCCCAATGTAGGAGCGTTGTCGGAACAAGTGTGAACCCAGCCTGAGGCTGGGTTCACACTATACTACACTACAACTTTCATCCTACTTTGCTCTGCGACATCTGTCCTACATTCATCGTACATTCATCCTACATTCATCCTACATTGGTCCTACATCCATCAGACTTTCATGAACAGGATACTACTTTGAACCGACTTTGTGATAGTCTGACTTGTTCTTTGACCAATCAAAACAATCCCAGGGTGAGATAAATTCCTTTTTACTGCTGCTGTAATCACATGTCGGATGTCTGATAAGGACAAGGCTCCTACTTTGGTCCGACAAGTAGTATAGGGAGTGTTTTCAAAGTCGGACCGACTTGTGTCGGATCAGTTAAGACAGCTCTCATAGGGAAACATTGATTTTCACACATCATGCGACATTAGCTCCCAATGTCGGAGCGTTTGTAGGACAAGTGTGAACCCAGCCTTGAGGCTGGGTTCACACTACACTACACGACTTTCATCCTACTTTGCTCTGCGACATTTGTCCTACATTGATCCTACATTGGTTCTACATCCATCCTACTTTCATGAACAGGATACTACTTTGGTCCTACTTTGTGATAGACTGACTTGTTCTTTGACCAATCAAAACAATCCCGGAGTGAGATAAATTCCTTTTACTGGTGCTGTAATCACATGTCAGATGGCAAAAGTCGGATGGTTAGGAAAAGGCTCCTATTTGGTCCTACTTCAATGAAGGACCAAAGTAGTACAGGGAGTAGTTTCAAAGTCGGACCGACTTGTGTAGGACCAGTTAAGACAGCTCTCATAGGGAAACATTGATTTTCACACGTCATGCTACATGAGCTCCCAATGTAGGAGCGTTGTCGAACAAGTGTGAACCCAGCCTAAGGCTGGGTTCACACTATACTACACGACAGCAGTACAACTTTCATCCTACTTTGCTCTGCGACATTTGTCCTACATTCATCCTACATTCATCCTACATTGGTCCTACATCCATCCGACTTTCATGAACAGGATACTACTTTGAACCGACTTTGTGATAGTCTGACTTGTTCTTTGACCAATGAAAACAATCCCAGGGTGAGATAAATTCCCTTTTACTGCTGCTGTAATCACATGTCGGATGTCTGATAAGGACAAGGCTCCTACTTTGGTCCGACTTCAATGATATTCAATGGGCTGAAGTAGGATGAATGTCGGAGCAAAGTAGTACAGGGAGCGTTTTCAAAGTCGGACAGACTTGTGTCGGATCAGTTAAGACGGCTCTCATAGGGAAACATTGATTTTCACACATCATGCGACATTAGCTCCCAATGTCGGAGCGTTTGTAGGACAAGTGTGAACCCAGCCTTGAGGCTGGGTTCACACTACACTACACGACTTTCATCCTACTTTGCTCTGCGACATTTGTCCTACATTGATCCTACATTGGTTCTACATCCATCCTACTTTCATGAACAGGATACTACTTTGGTCCTACTTTGTGATAGACTGACTTGTTCTTTGACCAATCAAAACAATCCCGGAGTGAGATAAATTCCTTTTACTGGTGCTGTAATCACATGTCAGATGGCAAAAGTCGGATGGTTAGGAAAAGGCTCCTATTTGGGTCCTACTTCAATGAAGGACCAAAGTAGTACAGGGAGTAGTTTCAAAGTCGGACCGACTTGTGTAGGACCAGTTAAGACAGCTCTCATAGGGAAACATTGATTTTCACACGTCATGCTACATGAGCTCCCAATGTAGGAGCGTTGTCGGAACAAGTGTGAACCCAGCCTAAGGCTGGGTTCACACTATACTACACGACAGCAGTACAACTTTCATCCTACTTTGCTCTGCGACATTTGTCCTACATTCATCCTACATTCATCCTACATTGGTCCTACATCCATCCGACTTTCATGAACAGGATACTACTTTGAACCGACTTTGTGATAGTCTGACTTGTTCTTTGACCAATCAAAACAATCCCAGGGTGAGATAAATTCCTTTAACTGCTGCTGTAATCACATGTCGGATGTCTGATAAGGACAAGGCTCCTACTTTGGTCCGACTTCAATGATATTCAATGGGCTGAAGTAGGATGAATGTCGGAGCAAAGTAGTACAGGGAGCGTTTTCAAAGTCGGACAGACTTGTGTCGGATCAGTTAAGACGGCTCTCATAGGGAAACATTGATTTTCACACATCATGCCGACATTAGCTCCCAATGTCGGAGCGTTTGTAGGACAAGTGTGAACCCAGCCTTGAGGCTGGGTTCACACTACACTACACGACTTTCATCCTACTTTGCTCTGCGACATTTGTCCTACATTGATCCTACATTGGTCCTACATCCATCCTACTTTCATGAACAGGATACTACTTTGGTCCTACTTTGTGATAGACTGACTTGTTCTTTGACCAATCAAAACAATCCCGGAGTGAGATAAATTCCTTTTATTGGTGCTGTAATCACATGTCAGATGGCAAAAGTCGGATAGTTAGGACAAGGCTCCTACTTTGGTCCTACTTCAATGATATTCAATGGGCTGAAGTAGGATCAATGTAGGACCAAAGTAGTACAGGGAGTAGTTTCAAAGTCGGACCGACTTGTGTAGGACCAGTTAAGACAGCTCTCATAGGGAAACATTGATTTTCACACGTCATGCTACATGAGCTCCCAATGTAGGAGCGTTGTCGGAACCAAGTGTGAACCCAGCCTAAGAGAGTGCTCCTAATCTCAGCTTGTTACCTGTATGGAAGACACTTGGGAGACAGACATCTTGCTGATTGACAGGGGATCAAATACTTATTTTCACTCATTAAAATGCAAATCAACTTATAACTTTTTTTGAAATGTGTTTTTCTTGAAATTGTTGTTGTTATTCTGTCTCTCTCTCTGTTAAAATAAACCTACCATTAAAATTATAGATACTGATCATGTCTTTGGGCAAATGTACAAAATCAGCAGGGCATCAAATACTTTTTTTTCCCTCACTGTATGTGTATATATATATATACATATATATATAATATATATATATATATATATATATAATATATATATATATATAGAATATATATATATATCTATATATATATATAATATAATCATTCTTTTCCACCTCCATCCTAAACTAAAAAACTTTTGGCTGAACCTATCCTTGAGCTGTTTAGTTCTTTTACAACTTCATTTACCTGCCTCTGGGAGGCAGTAAAAATAGGCAGTTAGCAGTTATCACCCTCCTAACCACCAGGCCACCACAAGTCAACATGTTAGTACATGAGATGCAAAAATGTATACCACGGTTTGTGTTAGGCAGGCGGTACTGCCTGCCAGATCCAAATGGCGCTGTGCTGAAACTGTGAGCCAAAGGCATGTTACAGTATTTCAATAGAAAATAAGAAAAAAAAAAAGAAGAAAATTCCTAATAAAAAACATGCTTCTTTTTTGCAGGACCACATCAGTTCAATGAATACTTAATAGCACTCCCCCACACACTTTGCGTATAATTTCATAAAAAAGTACCATGTGTTTAGGTGCAGTGCCTTAGAGCACGCAATCCTTTTGTGTAATTTTCACGCATATGGAAGAATTTATTGAAATGAATAGGCTGCCATACCCACAACGTGTGAAAACGTACACACACTTGCATAGATGTGGACAGACGAAACATTAGTGGGACTGAGGGTATCCTGAGAAGGGTGCATAGTTCTGGTGGAAGTCATACCTTCCATCAGAAGCCTATGTGACAGGGTGACACTGCAAAGGCACAACTGGAAGACGAGGACAAAGAGTTGACAACGCTACACATTTGCAAACATTGAAAAAAACTTTGACATTTCATTAGCATGTTAAAGTGGATTTCCGCCTTTTTTTTTTTTTTTTAGTCAGCAGCTACAAATACTGCATCTGCTGACTTTTAAAATATGGACACTTACCTGTCCAGAGCGCCCGCGATGTTGGCACCCGAAGCTGACCTGTCTCTCGGCTCTCGGGTGGAGGCGCCACCATCTTCGTAAGGGAATCAGGAAGTGAAGCCTTGCGGCTTCACAGCCTGGTTCCCTGCTGCGCATAGCGTGAGTCATGCGATCCCACTGGTCCCCTGCTGCCTTCTGGGACCTGTGTGTCTCCCAGAAGACAGCAGGGAGGGGGGGGGGGGACAGAGCAAGACTGTCTTAATAAGAAGCCACACCTGGGCACTGCCCAGGGGCCCCAGCTGCATGGGGGGGCCCTGCACTTTCCCAAAGCAGCTGGTCCTTGAGTCCACGCTGCCCGAAATTGGGGCCCCATGATGGCACTAAGAGTGAAGCCCTGTACACACGGCAGAGAACCTCGACGGGCAGAACACATCGTTCCGCCCGTCGAGGTTCTCTGCCGGCCGTCAGAATCTGCGACCCGCCCGTCGGGAATGGCAACCCAGCCATTCATCCCGACGGGCCGTCGAGCAAATAGAGAACTTGTTCTCTATTTGCTCGACGGGTTTTCTGACGGCGGGGCGAGCAGAAGCGTACACACGGCCGAGGTTCCTCGCTGGTTTCTGGCGAGAACCTCGGCCGTGTGTACAGGGCCTGATAGATACACAGGTGAGACAGGCTGGCAGCGGTGCGCCGTGCTGTGCAGAACGATACCTATTATTTTTCACGGGCCAGCAGGGAGGGGCAGGGCTGGAGCACCAGTGATGCTCAGACCCTGCCCCATGCAGCTTGAATGCTCCGGACTCGAAGACTGTGGGGTAGGAGTTAGAGTGGAAGCTGCTGAGTCAGCAGCACTGAGAGCCCACCTGCGGAAGTAGCATTATTGATGGTGTCATGGTGAGCCCAGCTGTCCAGCACCGAAAGGCTTGAAATGCCTGAGGGATGCTCCCTCCTCCCGCCCCCTGCTTCTGCCTGCTTAATTGGTATAGGTGAGTGCAGTGCTGGAGGTGGGCACAAAGCCAAAAGTTTACATGCACTGTATCTCCACTGGAAAAGGGGGTACTACATGGATGGAATAATGGTGCTGGGGGAAATCAAGGTGTATGGGGGGAAAACAATTCTGATGGGGGATCTGGGGTTTATAAGGGGTAGCAGTGCTTGTGGTAGCTTGGGTGGCTATAGTGCTAGAGGTATCAGGGATGTGTAGCGGGTATCAGGGATGTAGTGGGTTCACAATACAAGGGGTATCTTATGGTATATGGGTAAAGTGCTGAGGGGAATATCTAGGGTGTAGAGGGTCAGAGTGCTCGGGGGATATCTGGGGTGTAGAGAGGTCAGAGTACTGGGGGATATCGGGGTGTAGAGAGGTCAGAATGCTGGGGGATATCTGGGGTGTAGCGAGGCAATAGTGCTGGGAGGATATCTGGGGTGTAGAGAGGTCAGAGTGCTGAGGGATATCTGGGTGTAGAGAGGTCATAGTGCTGGGGGGATATCTGGGGTGTAGAGGGGTCAGAGTGCTAAGGGGATATCTGGGGTGTAGAGAGGTCATAGTGCTGGGGGGATATCTGGGTGTAGAGGGGTCAGAGTGCTGAGGGGATATCTGGGGGTGTACAGGGGTCAGAGCACTGAGGGGATATCTGGGGTGAAGAGAGGTCAGAGTGCTGGGGGGATATCTGGGGTGTAGAGAGGCCAGACTGCTGGAGGGATATCTGGGGTGTAGAGAGGCCAGAGTGCTGGGGGGATATCTGGGTGAAGAGAGGTCAGAGTGCTGGGGGGATAACTGGGGTGTAGAGAGGCCATAGTGCTGGGAGGATATCTGGGGTGTAGAGAGGTCAGAGTGCTGGGGGATATCTGGGTTGTAGAGAGGCCAGAGTGCTGGTGGGATATCTGGGGTGTAGAGGGGTCAGAGTGCTGGGGGGATATCTGGGGTGTAGAGAGGCCAGAGTGCTGGTGGGATATCCTGGGTGTAGAAGGGGTCAGAGTGCTGAGGAATATCTGGGGTGTAGAGAAGGCCAATAGTGCTGGGAGGATATCTTGGGTGTAAGAGAGGCCATAGGCTGGGAGGATATCTGGGGTGTAGCAAGGTCAGAAATACC